>JAAGNO010015475.1:16834-68426 GCA_033439905.1 Ceryle rudis
GAAATAAAAGTTAGCAACAAATAAGTCACTGTGCTTTGAACAATCATTTTATAAACCTTTCTACCAGTAGTTTTGGCAAGAGTGCTTGTCTACAACTAGTGAATGTGTCCCATGATTCATTTTTAACTTCATTCTGTAAAGAACCCATTCTTGGTGAGAAGAGGAATAGGGAACATAAACCTTTTAAAATTGTCTAGCCATTCGTTTGTTTGTGTTTAAAAATAATTGTTAAATTGCCAAGTCAGACGTGCTTGAAAAAGCTAGTATAGTTTTCACTGTGCAGTGATACCCCATCCCCTTTGCATGCTTGCCCAGCATGCTAAAGAATGGCCCAGTTTGTATCTTTGGTACACAAAATTATTGAGTAATCATTATTGTTCAGTACAGCTTCCTACCTTGTTTACATTTCAGAGCTGAAATCTTAATTACACATTGTGGAACGTATCTGTGATTTTCTCAAAATCTGTTTTGCAGCATTAATCAGTGGTGTCTGTATGCTCCAGAGCCATTAATTAGTTAAGTTACCACACTCCTATGAGGGCAGGTAGCTACATCATACACTTTGGGGTTTTTTTGGTTTTTTTTTTTTTAGGGAAGCTTTTATTGGCATTAACAGTACTAAGTACTTTATAACTGCAGAACATAGGTCCAGTGCATTTCAGCTGCTGATGTGAATGCTCAACACTTCCACAGATCAAACTCAAAGATATCAAGGTAGAAAATGTCACATACCCAGTTAAGAACTGTGTGTGAATTGGTTTAGGGCAAATGAAGCATCTTGCTAGAGATCTGTGGCACTCTAAGGAGTCAAATTAATTCACCTTTATTTTACTCTTCCTTTACCCTCCTGCCCTCTGCTTTTTCTACCATTCAACTTCTACACCAAATGAGAAGTATGTTATAGGCAAAAGGCTTTCTTTTGTGCCATGGTTGTATTCCATGCACCAAAATTCCCATAGGGAATGTGGAAAATGTGATAACTGAAAAATTGTATCATAGCATATAGCATGTATGGTAATGTAAAGCATATTTTCTAGCTTTTCTAAAACTCTCTTTGGCAAGCTTAGAAACTCTTGACTCACAGTATCATCATACCAAAAGAAATCATCTGGTTTTTCTAGAACTTTTCAGCTGATATTTTTCAAGACTCCTTCTTTGCTCACGTTATGGTGGCACTTTCACTAACATAGTGGAAGCCACTTTCCCACCAGCACTGTAACACTACTGCAAAATCAGAGTTCTCAGTGAATAAAAGCAATTAAGTTTCTTAGCAAAACAGTTGTAATATACCTATGTCTATATCTATACACCTAAGTAAAAATAAAAAATTACACGCTTAAATCTTGGTCCATGAAATGGTTCACAGTTGCTGAAATGTCTAAATATGTTCTATACAAACCTTAAGCACCTACTCGCCATGAAAAATTGCAGCCTAACTAGCTTTACTTCTGCATAAGTTGCTAAAGTACTAAAAACAACTAGCCGTGGCAAAGGTCAGACTGTAAGTCCTAACTATAGAAAGTACTCTCTGCCCAGCCCATAATAATGGTTAAATCTATTATGGTCAATGAAGTTACAGAGTCAAATGCAATCAAAATCAGACTGTGCACCCAGCATTAGGCAGCGATAATGACAGCTCACTGAGAGCCACTGTCACTCCCCAGGTAACTCCCACAGTCTATTTAGTGTCCATGCTATTGACTTTAGGAGATCAACGCTTCTGTTCCCAGAAGTGAAACATCATTTAAGACTAAGAGGATTGTAATTTAATTGTAAGCATTGACACCCCATTAGCATTATTCTTTTTTGGACTACATTGTAGTGATTTTGCAGCGGACATCATTAGTGAACATTTGAACCTTTAAGCATGGGCTCGATGTACATGTTGCCAGCCAGCCTGCCAAATAGCACAGATCCTTACCTTTCATGGGATCATTAAGCTAGGGCTCCTTTTTTCATGAACATGCAAGAACTGAGACCTTTTTTGCTCTTTCAAACTCTTCAAAGTGGATAAAATTGTTCAAAAACCAGAAAGACAAACCAACAGCATGATGTGATTCTTATTCCCTGGGGAAATCAAGCTTAACACAAGAGACCTTCTTTGTGGCAATGAGTCTGATGAGCATATCATAGAGGTGTCTTTTTTGTTGTTCTATTATTTAACAGTTCGACATTGACAAGGAAGCAGGAGAGAGGCAGATATACCATCGGTACTGTATGGAACGGGCATCTGTACATTGTGCCCATGTGTTTACCACAGTCTCACAGATAACAGCTGTAGAAGCAGAACATATGCTTAAAAGAAATCCTGGTAAGACCTGAATTGTTTTCTTATTATGTTTCCTCTGAGAACCTACATTTCCTTAGACTGAACGAAAATAATAGAGACAGGTATCCAAACGTTACTAACAAGGACATATGCATAGGTACGTCTGGCTACAATGCAAAGAATAGCCCATTTTCAAAACAGAAGTGCAGATACTATCACTTGAAATGCTTTTTAATAGTACACATAATCCAAAAAAACATCAAGTTCAGCACCATTTAATAACTGCTTTCAGTATTATTTCAGGAGAACATTAGTTTAACTCTGTGGATGTTAGGCTGTCTTTGCAAGTACATCTCAGCTTCAGGGGTTTTGTGTACAGCAGGGTTTCTAGTGATGGTAATGTATTCCGGTCAACTGCTGAAAGCAGAAGCTGGAACCTTTGTAATACATTTCACCTGCTTTTACAGAGTAAGATTTGTTGCTTGGCTAGAAATAAGGGATATGTTATTTTAGAAATGTAGCAAAAGTTTCAGATGCAAACCAGAATGTTAGAGTTTTGCTTTCCAGTGCTAATTCACTCTTTCTTTACCTAATATTGAAAGAGGTGAGAAGGCAAAAACCAAACTGTAAATCAATATAATTCATTTCCCTGTATCTCTTGTAGCTCGGAGTAGCTGCGTGGTTGTAGTTATTGTGACTAGCCGTGCTAAGTTTCATAGATAGATACAATATTTTCTTAGACCAGACAGTACAGTTGGAAAACATAGTCAAGATATGCACCCAACAGTTTGTCTGATATTCCCCTTTGTATAAATCTCATAAAATATTGAACTTATCAAGAAACCTTGTCTTCTCCATGCATGGAGTTTGAATAAGGTCATGATCCTAGTTTGGTGTGCCATTAAAAGTCTCTTTAAATCAGCACAGTGCTTTGTAAAGACAAGCCACAATACTCCATCTGCAGATAAACATCATGGGGGAAAAACTGCACAACAATTTTGAGATAGATATATTCATAGCTTAGTTGATTATTTTAAGTATAGCAATCAAACAATTTAATTTTATTTTTTGCTTCTTCTTTGTAGATTTTATGGGGGTTTTTTAGGTGAATTGTTGTGTTAATTATAGTTTGGGACCATTATCTCTGTTAATTTCAGTGCTTCAAATCACATTGTGGTTCATGTATCAAGCTAACAGAGTTCTCCATTGGATTCTTTGCTTTATTCCTGACTATCGTTAGGAAGATGATTTTAGAAGATTTTTCCTTTTTATTTTAAATATGACAGCCTTGTCTTAAGAGTAATTTGTGTTCAGTCATCTAATCTGGGATACATCTGAAAGGTCTTGCTTTTTACTAGCGCAAAGCACTTAGAATCATAGAATGGTTTGGGTTGCAAGGGACATTTAAAGGTCATCTAGTCCAACCCCTCTGCAGGTAATAGGGACATCTTTAACTAGATCAGGTTGCTCAGAGCCCCATCCAACCTGACCTTGAATGTTTCCAGGGATGGGGCATCTACCAACTATCTGGGCAACCTGTTCCAGTGTTCCACCACCCTCAATGTAAAAAATTTTGTCCTTATATCTAGCCTAAATGTACCCTCTTTTAGATTAAAATGATGCCCCCTACTCCCATCACAAGAGTCCCTGCTAAAAAAGATTGTCCTCATCTTTCTTATAGGCCCCCTTTAAGTACTGGAAGGCCACTATAAGGTCTCCCTTGAGCCTTCTTCAGGCTGCACAACCCCAACTCTCTCAGCCTGTCCTCAGTAGAGGAGGTGTTCCAGCTCTCTGATCATTTCTGGGGCCCTTCTCTGGACCGGCTCCAACAGGTTCATGTCCTTCTTGTGCTGAGGGCTCCAAGCTGGATACAGCACTCCAGGTGAGGTCTCACCAGAGTGAAGTGGCAGAACCTCATGAGGTTCACACAAGCCCACTTTGCAAGCTTGTCCAGGCCCTGCTGGATGCCCCTCTGGTGTGTCAACTGTAGCACTCAGCTTGTGTAACCTGCAGACTCACTGAGGGTGCACTTGATCCCACTGTTGATGTCATTGATGAAGATACTAAGCAGCAGTGGTCGAAGTACGAACCAAGTACGAAGTACGAAGTACGAGGGACTCCACTTGTCACCAGTCTCCATCGGGACAACAAGCTGTTGTCCACTACCCTCTGGATGTGACCATCCAGCTAATTCCTTATACACCATCCAGTCCACCTCTCAAATCCATATCTCTCCAATTTAGAGAGAAGGATGTGGGGGACCAAGTCAAATGCTTTACAGAAGTCCAGATAGATGACATTCATAGATCTTCCCTTGTCCACTGATGTAGTCATTCCATCATAGAAGGCTACTAGGTCGGACAGGCAGGACTTGCCTTCTGAAAATTGGACTTCTGAAGTTGTTTTATATTGGCATGAGGCTTCTCCCCTGGCAGCTCCTCTTGAAAATCATAGTTTATGTTTGGGGATCTTAGGAGACTGAAGTGAGTCTGAATCCAGTTTAATTTGGGAGAGAAAATCTGCAGACTGCTCACAGATAGAATGTCAGCTGAAGAGAATTCCATGCTCAGAAATTCACAGGCTTGAGCTACTTTTTTTTCTTGCAACTTTGAAGAAACCAAGTAAATATATTTAATGTTTGGTTTAAAAAAATGTTGACACCATGCTTCATGTAGACAGGGCTAGAAAGAAATTCAGTAGGAATTAGTACCCCAAATCCTAGGAGATAATTATAAATGGAAAATATATTCTAATGGGAATAAGTACTTTAACAGTTTTATGAATCTTGGAACACAAATAAACTGTGTAGGAGTCTATTCTCATACTATTTATTGTCTCTGAAGTTGTGAAATCAACACAGACATAGGTTGTTCAGAAAGGTCAGCAATACTTCAGTAGATTATTAAGCCTGAATTCTGAAAAGGAACACAAGTACTGAAAGAATGTGTACACTTCTCAATCCACTTTAAAAATAAGCTTTTAAAGGGAGATGCAGAATTGGCACAATTAGATTTTACTTGCATGTGAATTTATTGAGAGGTAAACTTCGTAACCACAGGAAACCTGGAATGACAGGCATCCTTGACTGAAAGGAGGCAACTGTAGTCATGTTCAAGTCGTGTATCAGTGGCAAGCAAGAGGCTGTACTCCCATCAGTAACCCTGGTGTGCGGAGAGAATTAATTATAGGCACTGAGATCAAAGGAGATGCTGTTTTGTTTGGGTGAACCATGTGCAGTAGGAAACTGTATCTTACTGAAGGTTCTCTGGAGGATGCACAGAATTCTAAAACTTACTACAGTTAATGGTGATGGTTACTTTAGTAACCTGTGTTACCTGATGATACTTGCCAGGAGAACAAGCATGATATCCTCTAATAATTAGCACTTCTTGCTTTTTCAAAGATTCTTTGCATTTGAAGAATCTCTGGTATCATAAATTAGTATAGATCTAAGTCAGTTGAGTTACTATGAAATATATCTGCTAAGGAAGTGGCCTTCCTTTTCATTTCCATACACAGCTTTTGTAAGCCAACTCAAAGAAGAGAAAATGTCATTCTTTCCATTTACCTCAGTTAGATACAGGGCAAACCTTTAAACAGCTGCTTAACCAGAAAGGTGAAGAGTGACTGAATTTCAGTGTTAGTTCAAGCTATGTCTATCCTTATATCTCTGTGTATATCCTATAACTCTACCTTAGAAGATACTGTAAATGAACAGATATTAGTTGTAAGATGCTTTGGAATCTTTGAGAAGAGAAGCAATAAAAGTGTGAAGCGTACTGTTCTGTGGCTATTTTTAGGAGAAAGCCAGCAGAGTACTGAAAGGTAGCCTTCTTAGAAAGAGATCTTACATTCTCTCTTTTCTGGTAAATCCTCAGCAGTTTTGACAGAACAAACCTCTCCCGTGCAATGCAGTAAACAAGTGCATAGTACAGCACAGTTACTGCTTTCAAGAACTTTCAATCTGTAGTGATAAAGTAGACAACAGTGATATCAAGAAGAGGTAATGGGCATATTGCAGAAAAACCATATGGCTAAATGGAGACATTACTGAAGTCTAAACAGGACAAAAGGGGAGACCTCACCATTCAGCAGGGTCTATGCAAATGTTGAGTACAGGTCAAAATGGTGCAAAGCCACTTCAGTGCTGTAGACAGTGGAGGGCCATGTGCAATAGCTTCATGGGGTAAGCTGGTGGAGACCATTGTGCTAGACAGCGCTGTTCCCTTTCCATGAATAATAAAAGTACATAACCTGTTCACATACTGACACCTGAAAGGCACACTGGTTCTTTCCTTAAAGATTTCTCTGACTCTGAAGATGTCTACCTCTGCCTTTTCTCTGCTTTTCCAGATGTTGTCACCCCAAATGGCTTGAACATTAAGAAATTTTCAGCAATGCATGAGTTTCAGAATTTGCATTCCATGTACAAGGCTAGGATCCAAGAGTTCATTCGAGGTCATTTCTATGGGTATGCTTTTACTTTTCAAAAATTAGCCGTGGTTGTCCAACACTATTTAAAGCAAGAACCAAAGCAGAAAGACTAACAAGTATGTCATAGAGGAGGTGAAATGTTACCAACTTATTCAAATATCTGTCTGAGCTTTCTCAGCCAGAAGCTAAAGGAATTTTAGACACCAGTTCTATCTCTGCTTAACAGATTGTGGGATCAGGCAGAAGGTCTTGATTTTTTCATTATTTACCCAAGATGCAGTTTATCAGATTAAGAAAGTGATCTTAACGAGCAGCAGAAAAGCCTCACTTTAATTATATTCTTGGGATAATAAATTCTCCCAGAATAGAAAGTTGTTTTGTGTTTTGTTTGATTAGATCTTGTGAAATACTTTGTGCTTGTCTGTTTATCTGCTTGGTTTCAGCCACCTTGACTTCAGTCTGGAGAAGACCTTATTTTTCTTCATTGCTGGGAGATATGAATTTTCCAACAAAGGAGCTGATATGTTTCTAGAAGCCTTATCAAGATTAAACTTTTTGCTGAGGGTAAGAAAGCTTCTGCAAACATAAATAACATAGATCTTATGCTCAAACTTATTGTACTATGGAAGACATCTGAAAGAATTTCCATGCCATAATCTGGTTCATAGGAAAATAATTATGGCATATTCAGAGCTTTCATAAAGCTCTTTCCCTGAATCACCAGAGTGTATAACAATCTCAAGATGCTTAAAAATAATTGATTACATAATTCAAGAAGTTAATTCATGGTTACTTCCCTTGGTTTTAGAGAAAAATACTGAAAATATGATTCAAGAATTTACCTGGAAAGTTTACATATTAGAAGACAAATAAAAATAATCCTTTAATGATGTAATTAAAAATATCTTTTTAAGCAACCTGCTTAATTCATTAGGTCCTGACCAAGATTTCTTAAATCTTTGAGTAGTATTATCACACTGGATGAGAATCTTGCACTTAAATTCACAGTGTGGCAGTGGCCTGATGAATAAGCATGGGGAAGCCACTCACTCCTCCAAGATTCTTTTTCCTCAGGTAAAAAATGAGTGCAATGTTTCTGAATGCCTTTATGGAGTACTTTAATGAAGACAAGACCTAGGACTTGTCATAATCAAAGAGCAGAGCACTTACCACCTACAAATGAGGTCACTGAAATTGTCAAGATGTGTCCCAAGGACTGATATATTTAAAATAAAAAAGCAAGTCAGTTTTCAGTCATCTAGCAAGTATCAACCAATTGGCTGCTTTCCCACACTCTCTCCTTTGTACTCTAACATTTAGATGATATGGAAAATCTGCATAAAGATCTTGATACTATATTGTCAGCAGGGCTGGAAAAATATACTAGTTTTCAAAGACCAAAATACACTTGTTCAACTTCCATGTTCTATTAATACACCGTGTTCTATTAATGTGGGTTTTCTGGAAATACTTAATCCATTCACTCACACAACAGGTCACTTCACATAACTTAAGTATTTCTTCCACAATTTTGCCAAAAAACTGATTTATTTTTTGGCAGTGCTGTGCAACGTCAGCTACCTGTTCATGGCATTTACATAGCTATTAATTGTGAATGTTGATAATGTGGAAGGTCTTCTGTGGTAAGAGAGAAAGAATTGCTTGAGCAACAATTACAGCAATCTTTTATTGTATCCAGTGATTTATATGACATCAATGACAAGCTAGACTGATAGAAAGTCAAAGGAAACTGAGGCTAGTTTTCCAAAGATCTCTAGAACAGTGCACTGGGACTTGCTTCTCCCAGAAGCTGAGCCTGGCTTTATTGCATTACTGTTCCAATATGCACTCCAGCACCTGCGTAGTTGTTCAAAGAACACTTGCTCTGTAGTTATTTCAAGAGATAATTCCATTTGGAACAGCAGAATACCTGTACTACTTAGCAATCTGGGAATAATGGTGCTTAAACAAGTCCCAGTGGTGTGCCTGAACCTAAGAAATACATAGCATTGGATTGAATTATTTTATTTTATAGAGTCCTTTTCCTTTGCTACTTGAAAATGTTTTTAACATTTTGGAAATAAAACATGAATGTTGAGACAGATTGTTAATAGACACTGAGATCCCAGCATGATGGACTTTGAACCTGCCTTGATGAGAGGGAAGAACCTTAAAATGATATGTGACTCCCATAGGTTATTTTATACTATACATTTCCCTGGACCTCAATCTGAGAAAATGCATGCTAATGGTGCGTTTGTCTCCCCGAAATTTAGAATGGAGGCAATTCAAAATAATTTAATTGTTAATAGCTCTGAACAGAGTTCACCCTTAGCTTTTCTTTACATAGTTGCTGACAGGAGTACAGCCTCATTCTTCTCCATGTGAGGAATCACTCAGGGACCTGGTATTCTGAAGCTCATTAGCACAAAGGAGAAGACAGCAAGTGAAACCATCTATAAGGGTCAGACTTTACAGAAGACACCTTTTGCCTTTGCAGTATCTGTCTGGGTGTGAGAGATGAGCAAGAAGTTACTTGCACATTGTATGTCTGGCAGGTTCTTTGCCAGGGGTTCAAGAAGATAAGTGGTTGCTATCATGCCTCTTTCTGTCCATACATCTGGAGCATTATTGCTATAGAAAGTAGTTTGCTTGCTGCTGTAGGGAATCCCTCACCCCATGCCTGGGCATGCCACAGCTAGTAAACTAACTGCTCACTCCTTTGAGCCAACAGTTTGTGTCAGGTGAGAATATGTGTGTAGGATTTTTATTTTTTGCAGTTTATATACTTCTCCTAAGCCATGGCCTCTAAACCATGAGAAGTCAGGAAGATCTCTATTGCCCACATTACAATCAGGTGACATCTGTTTATCTGTATCTGTCCTCAGCTGTATCTCTGACTTGACAAAACATCATAGCTGAAGGGAGAGTAGAAAATCAGAGCCTTCTTGGACAACAAAAGTGCATTGTCTTTTCCTGTGACTAATTCTTCATATTAAAGTTGGCTGTGATACTTTGTAGTGAGATTTTTTTTTTCTTCTCCATCTTTTGTCCGTGTAGGTTCACAAAACTGATGTTACAGTTGTTGTGTTCTTCATCATGCCAGCAAAGACAAACAATTTCAATGTGGAAACCCTGAAAGGACAAGCAGTCCGGAAGCAGCTCTGGTAATTGCCATTCTCACTGAGGGTCTTGTGCAGTGAATTGAGGAGACATGCAAAAGTTTCTGATGAAGAATAGTGCTCTCTTTTCTCTGTTTAAATTGAGGGTTGTGGGTAGCTAAAATATATTTGTGGGGATGAAAGAGGTGGGAATGATAAATAAGGGCAAATATTTATCTTTCTTTGTCCTAGGTTATTTTTAGTAAATTTACCTTGCCATTCTTTGCAACAAGTTAGCAAACAGTACTTGTTTTGCAGTGACTGATTTAAAGTTTCTAGAAAATCCAGTCTTCTGACTTTTTCTGGTTTTCCCTTTGGACAAGCCATTGAGCTCCACAAAATAAGGACTGCCTGCTAATTTATCAGAGTGAGCTTCTCCACCACCGATGGGAAAAAGGAATTAATTGCAAGTCCTCTTTTATTTAAAAATACAGGAAATGTACTGTCTAATGTGGCAGAATAACAGTTATTATCAATTGTCTGTCATTTTCTATGTAGCCTACCATAAGCTATGGCCATACCCAGGCAGCGAAACTTACGGCTATAAAGGGAAAGTTATCACAGCCCTTCTCACTTTTTCATTTTACAACTTCCCAAACAAGCAAGCAAAGCGAGGCAGACTTAACCGTCATCTCACTTGACATATGTGGGGAGGTACTTCTGAACTGAGAGACATGGTAAAAATGAAGGTTCAAATTCATAAAGAAAATAAGTGGTAGCTTACCAAGGATTAGTTTTGTTTAAAAAGGTGAAAAAAATGCCATTTCAGTCAACATATTTACAGATTAATTATCTAAGCAGGGAAATGGAAAAGTGCATCTTATCAGGTGGCTAGAATGGTTAAACTGCTACAGAAATAAGGAAGTTGGTCTTAAAGCTAAGGGACTAAAACCCACAAGACCCTGCTTTTATGCCTATCTCACTGTGTTTAACCTCTTTCTTATGCCCATTCTATATTTAGAAAGCAGTGGAAATCTAAACGACTTAGAGATCTGTAGATGAAAGGCAGTGTGTAAGAGAAGGATACCATTTTTCTTGTTATCTCATTAACTGCCTCCAGCAGGTGATCACTGGCTCATTTTCTGGATATCAGTAATCAAGCTGAAGTCTTTGATTAACAGATGTTAAACCTGCACAAAAACAGTGACAGAAATAGTTTAGCAAGGATTATTGAAATCATTTAGCTTTTTCCATATCTGGAAAAGAAGACAGATAATAGAAATCTATCTGCTCTCTAGAATCACACAGCAACTTCTGGGGACTTACAGGAAACATTCTGTCTGGTTACCACTCTGGAAACAGGTACCGCAAAGGTAAAGGTTGGAATTAATTGACCAACTCTGGCTTCCTGAAAGTAATGCTTCTGAGCTGCCTTCACTGCCAGTGGAGAGTGATGGTTCACATCAGATGATGTTTCATCCTATACCACTTCAGGAAGTGTCTCAGATGAGTGAAGGGAATCATCCCCTGAAATGGACTGTCACTCTCTGCAGATGTGTGGAGGATCTGCACAACCAGCTTAAACCATTGAAGGCTAAAGCAGGGTAACATAGCCAGAGTTTTTAATGAGAACTGTACAGAAGAACTGTAGAAGAATAATGTGAGTGCAGTGAGAAACAGCTATGCTTGCAACAAGTGCTTTATCTTTGACATAAAATACATAATGTTTGAATATAATGCAACAGGTACATATTAAATATTATATAGATATTAGGGAAGTTAAAATTAAATGAAATATGCAAAGATTTTTTCCTGTCATATATCTATTACATGTTTATTTCTCTGGTACCCTGTAATGCAGCCACAATAGTAACAGTAAAGGTAAACATAAAGATGGGAAGTCATGCAAAAAGTGCTGCTTCCAGCTTTCCTTCCCACTGTGTTCTGTGAAAAGCAAAAGACCCTCTGCATCATCTTATGCAGTATTATCATGGTCATAACCTGGAGCTCCTGCATAAAACTACCTGATGTCAATATCCCATAATAGTATGAGATGATTTTAAGGATGCCACAGAAATTAAATACAAGAAGAGACTGGCACTGATAAAGGAATAGACAGTGGCTGATCTGGGATATGAAATCTGCTGTTTCCTCTGCTTCTGAAAAAGCAGTCTACCTTATCTGGGTTAAATTTGGATATTGTGCATGGCATGAGTCTGTGAAAATATAGTCCTGAGGAGGCTGGCTTGCAGGGATTTGGATCAATTTGGTTTGACATTTAGCTGCTTTACAACTCATCCACTATTGTGTCTATGTGAGTTGGGACAGAGCAACCAGAAAGAGGTGTGTGAATTCTCAGCTTGGTAAAGTTTAGAAGTTCACTTAATAAGTTTTGTCTTAGCCCAAGGCATAATTCTTAGAAATCAGAAAGGTGGGAAAAGTTGCGTGAATTGGGTGTTTTACTCAAATTGATAGTGCATTTGCTATTTTGACAAGAGCACTTCCAGATGTACTTTCAAGATATTTCAGTGAGGGGCAAGATAATACAAATGGCTCTTCATTTAGAACAGTGGTTCACTGGAGTTCTTTATTAGCTAAAAAACCATTTGCCTGGCACATGCTTTATTTATTATTAGCTTAAAACATGGGCTGAGCTTTCCAGGGAGTTTTATGGGTTGCAAACTAATTTATGTCAATCTACCTTTTAGCCTAGCATTTGTTTTCAAAAGTCTTTGAGTTAGGAAAGAGAGCAGAAAGTGAAGGGAGAAGCTTGCTTTAAAATTCGTATTTGTTTAACTCTTTTATTTTCCATCTTTCTCCTTCAAGTTAAATTGGAGACCTCTCAGTCTTGATTAATGTCCAATGTTAATCATCATGTTTCTCTATGTAGTGTCATATATATGCTCTAGTTTTCATAGCTGAGAAGAAAGTGTGGTCTACTGACCAGAGCAAAATATCAGAAGCAGTCACTAGTGAGGTCTACTCCCGGCTTTCACAGCATATTCATTTTTTGGATGCAGATTAAATCCTCAGTTGTGTTGAAATCCATCAGTATGGCTGCTGGCTGGATAAAAGAGCTTTGAGAATCAGACCTCTATCTGCTTCTGCATTCTTGGTTCCATCAGTATATATGAAAGCACAATTTAATTTCCAACAGCAGGAATATCTTTTATTCTGTCTTTGACCTGGATTCTCCTGGTTTATACATATATTCATTTATTTTCCTAGGGATACTGCACAATCTGTGAAAGAAAAGTTTGGAAAGAAACTCTACAATGCCCTGCTAAAGTGAGTGTATAGGTTACTTTGCTCCGCTTTGCAGAGTCACAGATTCAGCTGGTTTACCTGTGGGGTTTCTGTGCTTCTACTCTTTGTGTAAGAAATGTTGACACCTATAGGAAGGGCATCAAAGAAGGACCTGGGACCCTCTGTTCCATACACAGGTTACTTGTTCAAAAGGCAAGTCACAGAGAAAAAATCTGAAGGTACTAGCATTGTGGAAAGAGTCTGAAGAGACACGGGGGATGTCTACGTAACACAAAGGATTACTCACTGTCAAAAAGGAGCTACCTCGGCTTAAAAATGCACCAGAGACAAAGTAATAAGTATTAGTGGCTTAGTAGTATCCTTTCAAAAGACAGTTGGAAATGAAAGACACAAAGCACAGATGAGATGACTGCAACTTTAGCTAAAAAAAAGGTGTGTCTGGAGAACAGAAAAAAAAAAAAAAGAATTATTTAACTTTTTGGAAGCTAATTTGAAGGTCAGCTAGTGTATGTATTGGAGAGCAGAATGTAGGGAATATAGAAGGGCCATGAAAACAAAGGAAAGATTAATGCTGACACCAGAAAACTTCAGATCAGACCTTGTTTGCAGTTTCATTTTCTTTATACAACTGATAACGAGTCATTTGGTAAAACAGGCTCTGTGTTGCCTCTGCAGAGGAGAAATTCCAGACTTGAACAAGATTCTTGACCGTGATGATATAACCATTATGAAAAGAGCCATCTTTTCAACTCAGGTCAGAAAATGTATTATTTACACAAACGTCTGGTAGAAATGATAAACGTGACTGTACGAGGATCGTGTATTACATATAGTGAAATGCATGCATTGAAAATGATGTTTTCAGCAAATGAATTTCTCATCAGTAACATTTAAAGATCAGCTTTGACTTTTTCTTTAATGAGATTATGACCCAAACCAATTTTTTTGGGAAATACATGGATATTCCTCCGGTCATGTGCATGACACCAAAATTCCTAATTCTTTTCTTCTGCACTCAGTGTGAATTTTGCATTGTTCTTGAAGCCTGGATTCTTCCATTTTTATTACATATGTAAAATCAATCTCTTAAGGAGACATAACGTATTGACTAAACCCCTTTAAAATTAACTGGTAGCATTTCTAAAAGTTAGCACAAATACATTTATTTTTATGTAAATGAAGCAAGTCTTGTGACAGATTTTATGGTCTCATTTGTGGCCTTAGTTATATATAACCATAACTTTCCTTTCTTACCTTAAAATGAAAGGGTAAAAACCCATTCACATCGGTGACAAAATCTCCCACTGTCTTGCCCTAGCCTTAGAAAATGGTAAGAGGATTCTTTGCCAGCAGTTTTGTGTGGTTTATGGATTGCCTCTTATGTCTTTAGCGACACTGTCTGCCTCCAGTGACCACCCACAACATGATTGACGACAGCAATGATCCAATCCTCAATACCATCCGACGCATTGGCCTTTTCAATAACAGGACAGACAGAGTAAAGGTATGTTCTGTCATTTTCATTTTAGATATAAAATGGAACTTCTTTTAAACAGTCTCAGTCTGGATCATTAGCATGGGGAGTGCAGTCAAATTCTTTACAGGCAGTATTATAGTAATAGAGTTCCTCCCTTACCAGGAATGACAACCAGTCACTTCACAGATATATCCTCAGCTGCTGGTTAATAAAGTTAGTTTCAAGTTATAAATCTGATGTTAGGGAATTTTTTTCATCGCTGCCTCCTGTACTGAAGGAGGAGCTACTACTCCTGAAATCCAGGAAGTGCCACAGGTCATTTGCACCCAGATGTAAAACTCTGTAGTAGATTAATTTGCTTAAAACTGGAGGTCCAGAATTTGAGCACAGACATTTCTGGAATATTGGTTCATCTCTTAAGAACAGCACCCCGGTGCTCAGCATTTGCTATAGAAGGTAACCAGGGTTTTGATCCTGAGCAGAAATACTTCCTGTTCGTGCTGTGCTCATGTTTGCATCAACTATTGAAGCTGAATGTATGTAAAGAAATCCTTTCTTTACTTCGATGCCTATCTTGCCAGACCACAGAAATGATCAGCTCTCTCTTTCACCAGTCTGCCAAAGGATTTTTTTTGGTCTGGCAATCTCTGGCATTCTCTCTGTTGCATATGACTACCTCATCATCTGGCTATTCAAAGTAGAACCTAAAATTGCAAATTCTTCCCCTTCCAAACCTTGCTTTTCAAGTCAGATCCATAGTATCTCTGATACTGACATACCAGCTTGCTCTCAGTGTTTTGGCTTTTAGACCCATGACAATAATGGAGCTAACATTTTTCTTAACTTCCTAGTTGCTTCTTCCTGACTTAACATATTCTTTGCTAAGTGGGCATCCCCAAAAATCTCTGAGATCACAATATGGTAATAATATGCTAGATGTAACAAAAGTAGGGTGGAAGGATGGACTGTATATAAATGTAACAAAAATTCCTTAAAGCTAACTGCTTGAAATCATTAGAAAGCAGGTAACACCAGGCACCTCCTCCTGCTTCTCAGCAGACTTGATTGGCTAGGTATAGGTCAAGTTTGTACAAAACTGTCATTACTGGTGGAAGAATACCTGCTGTGTGAACAGACTTAATACTTAACGGGCTGAATGTCATGCACAAAAATTTTGTAAACTTCACATGGAAAGTCATTTTGAGAGCTGTGTGACACATCCCTGTAGACACAGTTGACATGTGAAAAAATAGCTTCAGCAATGCTAATGGAAAATCCTGTTGGATTCACTGGGATCAAATATGCTTGAATAATGATTTTACAACCCATTTACTGTCGGAATACATTAATGTCTTGATTTACTCAAGCAAGTAGCATGATTATATTATTAAGAAAGGATAAAAGCATATCCTTGACGTGGAGTAATGGCTGTAGTATGTTTATGTTGGGGTTAAAAAAGGCCAGAGAAGGTTAAACCGTTCTCTCACACTTCTTCCTCCCAAAGCTGATGGGACAGCATATACAGGGCTCTTCTGTACTTAGCAGTGGAATATGGGCCAGTGACCCCAAGCCCTGCAGAGTCATGCAGTTGAATTAGCTTGGGTCCTGAGGGTGGGACATTAGCCTAAGTTAATAAGTTTTATCTTTCAGGAAGATTAGTTAGCCTAGGTACAGGATTGTGATGGTGGGGCAGTAATATGTCTGGTTTAAAAATTCTCACAGTTCTTAAAGAGATCCACTGACTACTGTAAGCATTACTGTATTTTACTTGGATGCTGTGAAGCTTAAAGTGCTTTGTCTTCCTGAAGCCTCCTCGGGAACAAGATAACCTAATACTTTGTGCCTTGGTACAACAGACCAAGAGAAACAATTCAGTGCTGCTAAATGCCAGAGCCTTAGGCATAATTCTCAATGCACATGGTCGTCTTTAATTAACAAGGATAAAGCTGAAGACCTGTCCAGCAAAAGGGTTCATTATCACTGCTATTTCCAGAATATGGCTTCATACAGGCAGGGTACATGTTAGTGTGGGAAGTGAATTACCTAACACATGGCAAAGGAGGTGTTGCCCAGGCACTTAGGAAGAGACCAGACTGAAGAAATTTCTTAAGGTCATTGCTAATTAAAATGTATTGATGATGATTTTCTTTCACCTCTAATAAAAGTTTTGAATATCCAGGTGATACTACATCCAGAGTTTCTTTCTTCGACAAGCCCATTGCTGCCCTTGGACTATGAGGAGTTTGTTAGAGGCTGCCACCTTGGTGTATTTCCATCATACTACGAACCCTGGGGTTACACTCCAGGTAGGCCATCTGTACGCTTAACTGGTATCGAAAGTTTACTACCCATCCTGTTGATGCAGAATAGCTTTGCAGGCAGTTTCTTCCAGAGTGCTGAGAAAACTCTTTTGGCTCTGTTTCCTCTGCAGTGCAAAGGTCTTACTGCTGGCAAAATTTGGGGGCCAGGTGGTATAAAATGGCATCTACTGACTGACAACTACTCACATTTGTCCCTGCGCTGGACCCTTTCCCATACTAACATGTAATATTTTGATTTTATGTGGCTTTAGAACAAAAAAATAATTTAAAAACTTAATTCTTAACTTGATTTTAAAAGAAGGTTTAGAGGAATATAGATACCGAAAACCTAAGAAATCTGATGCCAGCAGCCAACATAGTTCACTGGATAGTTCACCATGTCTAAGATGTGTACCACAAATACATTCAGTAGTAGAGAATCTCACAGAATGAAATGGGAATACAGAGAGCATGTAGTTTCTGACTTAAAAAATTAGTCCCAGATTTACAAAAGGCACCAAACACCTGATGAAATTAGTGTAAAATAAGAACTTGAATATCTATGAAGATCAAAGCCTAAATGCCTGGGTTTTTTTACATCCTCCAAAATACATTCTGTAGTGTTGATACACATCTGGAAGTTGGGATGCCCCTCTGAAGAGCATTTGTTGTAACCCAATGAATCAGAATAGAAACTTTGCAAACTTAGTCTGTTTCTCTCCAAGGAAGAGAGCTATTCAATTCCAAGTAAGACCATTGTCTTGCATTCCAGTGATTTCTCTTCCTGTTCTAATCTCAGCTAAGATAAAAAGAAAATGACGGCCAAGGATGATTTTCAAGGGAGCATTAAAGTAAACTTGGACAGAAAAATTAGACTGGTACTTACCAGTTTTGAGGAAAGCTGTGATTCACACTAGTTAACAGGATAGTTTCTCTTTCTTTACTAATGCAGAAGTGATTCTCTTTGCTGATACCCATTTCTCCCAGAAACAAAAAGTGATTTCTTAAAGGTAGATTTATAGCTCTGTTTTATAGACACCAGTTTTATTGTCATATGAATGAAGGCCCTGTAGATGGCTTTCAACATTTCAAAGACTGTTTCTGCATGCTGTCTTAGCTTAGGCTTAAGTTAACCAACAAACTCTTTAAGACTGAATAAACAGTTATCCTTACTCAAGGCAGTAATAGGAATAACTGCAAAATATGCATAAATCTTCTAATTTTATCAAACTAGCCCCACTTCTAACCCCAGTTCTGAGTTGATGACAAGGTTTGTTTTGTTTTTATTTTTCTTGCTGTATGGACCAGTTTACAAACGATGAAAACCTAAATACAAAGCTTAACATGCTCTTGCACTTGAGAGATTCAGTTTTGTAAATAGTTGTAAACAGCTGATGTACATATGTATACATCAGGCTTCAATATAAAATCCAAGCAGTTCAGACCATATATTGGGTTTCTCTGTTTCAAAAGTGTAGTCCCAGAAAGTCTTCTGTTTAGTTGCTGGAAAGCAAAGATATGTTCACAAAAACAGTGTGAAATTTTAAGATATCTTTTTCTTTCTTTCTTTTTTCTTTTTCTTCAAATCCACAACAAAGAATAGTTTTCACTTGCCATTTTCAGAGCAGTATTACAGGACATTCTGTCTGCCTGTTTCTTTTTGTTTTCTTCTCTCAGGTTGAAACCATTCAAAGCATACTGCCCTGAAATGCTTTTTGTCTGTTTCTTTTGCCAGCTGAATGTACTGTCATGGGCATTCCCAGTGTAACCACAAACCTTTCTGGATTCGGCTGTTTCATGCAGGAACATGTTGCTGACCCAGCAGCTTACGGTAAGTTTTTTATACCATATCAAAATACCACCTCTGAGTTAGAAAAGCAAAAAGCACAGCAGTGATGCTGATACTCCTCAGTTCTGTGCTTTCACTATTGCAATGGAGTGCATTGAGGGAATATGTTCAGAGCTCTGAATATCTCATTATGTTTAACAAGCCATTCAAGCTTTTGTATTTATCCAAACCCTTTCCAGGTTTTCTCTCTTTTTTTTTTTTTTTTTTTTTTTTCCCTCCCTTTAACTTCTTGTCTGTGTTATCCTTCCAAACTCAGTGCTCCTCATACTAATCTAGAGTCACCCAGCACTTCCATTTAATGCTTCTGGTTAACATTAAACGTTCTGGTAACACTTGGAGCCCTTCAAAAGAAGCAGCGAAAATATTATTCTCTTTGAAGAGTCCGACAAAGATGCACTGGGGCTTCAAGGCCAGTGAAACTTGCCCCCACCAGACAAAGAGTACATTATCATGTACACTAAAAAACAAACCTGTTAAAATAAAAAGAACCTATTTACAAATAAGAATCTGTTCATAAAGGTTTAGAAACAGTTCACAGCTGGAATGTGGTGAGGAGCCAACTCTGTTGTGTCAAGACAGTATCAAAAATGTGGCCCCAAACCAGGGTCTCTTTTGAAGTACCTTGGCTTGTCTGCATAATCAGGCAATGACAACTTCACACTGGTAAGAACTATGCACTGATCTAGGTGCAGGGATAGAGCCAATTGCAAAATAGAGCTCCACCTTCCTGGGTACACATGTTTTGAAAGCTTTCAGAAAGCTCACAGACCAAGAGCACAGGTGACTTGCCCTTCTCTGCTGAAACATAGATGTGAGTGTTAACATAACTTACTGGACATTCTTAGGAGACACTGGGCACTTCAGTTAAGGTAGGTATGCATCTGGCTTTTCCATTAAGATAGATGAGGTTCAGCACGCTCTTCTTCCCAACATCCTGGTGTAAGCAAGGTTGCAAGAATTTAGTATTGATCTCAAAAAACTACACAGAGGCAAATTTTACCTCAGCCCTCTCTCTGCCAGAATTCTGTATTGACTAATGTATGTGAGTTACCTATCTCTATGGAAACACTTGTATTTGTAAAGAAAATACAGCCTCTCTTGTACAGGCTGATTCTGACCATCCACACTTATAAATTCAACTACAGACTATGAAAGCACTAGATTTTAAAAGTTGGTTTTTTTAAGTACTCAGTATTTTAAAAATTACGTGAGATAAAAATATGTTTTTATCCAGACACTCTTCCAGACTTTTGGACATACTTGCACAACAACTAAGCCTGTGGGTTTTGAGTAATTTGCTGAATTTCAGCCTGAAAGGTAAAGAAAACTAAACCAAAAAATATGTATTTCTCTGCAGCTTTCCATTCCATCATAATAGTAACAAATACTCCAGGTATAGGTGCCTTCTAACATTGAAAAGCACATATAATACATGTAATGTTTGTAAGACTATGTGACAGAAGGTCGAATGGAAATGTAAGAGGTCTGATCCCATTTTCAGTTCTGCTCATCTTCACCTTTTTTTGTGTCTTTCAGGCATCTACATAGTTGACAGGAGGTTCCTCTCACCTGATGAATCATGCAACCAGCTGACTCAGTTCCTGTATGGATTTTGTCAACAGTCCCGTCGCCAGAGGATCATTCAAAGAAACCGAACCGAGAGGCTCTCGGATCTGTTGGACTGGAGATACCTAGGCAGGGTATGTGAAACTATGTAATAGAAGTATTAAAATTCACATACACATGGGTCTAACTAGCAGTCTTTAGCATCATTCTGCAATTTAAGGAGACTTCCCTGTTCTGAAAAGCACCTCTCAATGGTGCTAAAGGCAAAGCCTGCCTTTACCTTTCAGTGTAATGCTTCTCTTCTCCAGTGGCAAGGAAAGACATGACTTGACTGAATAGGTTAGAGCAGGAGCCAGTCACACTGAGGTCTTTGTACTCCTGGTGCTAAAGATCACGTAAAAAGCTTGTGCCTCTGACAACACTGGCAGTTCTACATTAAGTAGGATTTGTGCTCCAAAGTCACCTGGACTCTTTCAAAAATCCTACTTGTTTTTCCTAAAATGCTGCTGGGCCTTGTGGCTCCCTGACACTCCTAAACTACTTCTGTGCTTTAAAGGCAAAATAGTGGTTTTAATTTGACATAAAAACACTGCAGTACCACCTCCTCAGAAGAGAGTATCAAAGCAGCATTCTCAAGTCCACAGCAGCAAAGAAGTGGATGCACGTATATCAGTTTTGTAACTATTTTGGACCTTGTTCTGCTCTGATATCTGTGTGAGAACCTTTCTGTTTATATGGTTCCCAACACAGCATAAGATCCTTACACAACAAGCTATTTTTTTCCATGCATGTGATGAAAACTGATTAATAGTCGATCCATAAATGTTTTTGCTACATTTGTAAATAGCAGGCTTCAGTACATTCACAAATGTTACTCCCATGTAACTGTTACATGTGCTTCCTATGAAAGGATGCATCCAAAGTTTATGTGTATACACATGCACATTGAAAGATACACATTTTTCTGGTTAGAAAAGAGCCAGTTCTATCTTGAGGGACAAAAACTACCTGTCACTCAGCAAGAACTACGCTGAATGAGAGGAGTGTGGGTTTCCATATTAATACATCTTAGTCTTATAGAAACCTTATTCAGCTTCTGTTCTAGACTCTACTTCAGTGTGAATCTAACATGAATGGCTCACTGCTTCGCAGCAACGTGTACATTATAGGCAGCAAAATCACATGAATTCTGCTTAGCTGAAAACATGTTTAGCCTTTGTTTGACATCATCTTTTAGAAGATACTTGTGTTTTTTGTTTTCCTGCTAAAATCTACCCAAGATTTCCTTGAGTTGTAAAGGTTTCTCTTTTTTTTTTTTTTTTCAGTATTACATGCATGCCAGACACTTGGCCCTCAGCAGAACATTCCCAGATAAATTTGAGATGGAACCAAGTGCTCCACCAAAGGTAAAGTCTGCTTTTGGAGTGGAGTTCATCACATTTTAGCTACTTTTCAGAGAGAGACAAAGAGTGTGTGTGTGTGTGTGTGTGTGTGTGTTACAGAGAAAGAAAAGAGTTGTCAGGTTTTGTTTTAATTGAAGGTAAGTAGGAACTTATAGTTAAAAGCTCAAGAAATTGTAGACCCAAGCTCCAGTGAGGGGGTGTAATGGTATCAGATGTAAACTCTAGGGGTACCAGATACAGTACAAGAACAGCTCTTTAGGTGATTTAGAGTGACCTGGATGGGACTATGTCACTTTAGACCAGTTGAGGAACTGGCCCTTCAAACTGCTATCAGAAGAGTGGCAGCTTCTAATTTTGCTTCTAATTAAATGCCATGGAAATGTTCTGCACCAACCAAGCAGAAAGGGAGCTGGGAAAGGATGTTCTAGGAAAAGCAAGAGAAAGTATTGCCATCATCTAACCGTGGTTGGTGAGGAGGAGGCTGTGGCTGGAATTGCAAGAGGTCAGTTTAAAGTCACACCTTCAAACAGTTCTTGCATAGTGCATATTAGCATCAGCTTGAGAAAGAAGGCTGCTCGGGTCCAATATGAGAACAAAGTTATTTGAAACCAAACATCCAGACACCTCTAGAGTGCAACTCTTTTTTTTTTTTTTTTTTCTGGTTAATAAGGAGAAGGGAGGCTCAGGCCAAAACCCTGGGCTTGGTTCTGGTTTTGCAGATACTGACATTATAACTAGCAAACTGTTTTAAAACTTTGGACTGAATTCTGAATTTCAATAAGCATATTCTGACTACAGAGTGCAGAAGGATTTTGTGTCGTGTTAACAGATTAAGGCTCAATAAAGATATTCATATTTAGCAAAAAGCAGTGCTGAAAGGGTGGCGTATTCTTTATGAGACACAGACTAACAATCACTGCCATACAAGCATGTACTTAATGGCAAAGAAGGACTGGGGGGATCTGGGTTCAAGGGATTTTAATTTTAGAGTGCAGAGCAGGTCTAGCTTACATCCCACCATTGGTTTCCTTTGACGTGCTGATAGCCTTAAATTGCCATATACAACTGACTGAGGAATGCTGTGATAATATATACAACTTGCTTCTCTCTCTGCCAGACGGAAGGTTTCAGGTACCCCAGGCCTTCATCAGTCCCACCATCACCTTCAGTCTCTCAGCATTCCAGCCCTCACCATAGCGAAGATGAAGATGAGGATGAAAGATATGATGAGGATGAGGAAGCCGAAAGGGATAGGCAAAACATCAAGTCTCCCTTTTCTCTTGGAGCATTGCCACAAGGAAAAAAGAAGCAGCATGGAGAATACAGGAACTGAATTCATTGCTTTCACCCTGGCAGGGTCTCTCCATCCATTCAAGTTTCTTCTGTAGCCTTGGCAAGCTTTGTGTTAAGGACAGTGTGATATAATTAGAGGAATCTTAAATGTTACTTGAGCTACACTGTTGGAAAACCTAATATTATTTCACCTTGAAAGTAGTTTAAATGAGAATTCTTCTGTGCCCCTTTGAGGTAGAAGAGATTTCTTTGCAAGCTTAATAAACCTAGAGAATGTGACAATCCCCTCAGGAGCTTATAGAAACTGCAGATCATACCTTTGTCTACATAATCATCTATATTAATCCTAGTCTATGCTGATAGCTCAGTTATGGCTGTCCCAAATGAATTCCCTCTTTATTTATGTTTTCCCTTTTCCCCTCCTAAACTAACATGATCTTTAACCCAGAGCTCAAAAAAAATTAGAGAAAAAAAAAGTGTTACACTGGGGAAACCTTGGCAGGGTTAAAAAAGACATACTGAAAAGAAAATGGTCTTTCTTTTTCCTTATGCTGTTTATTGTAAGCTTACATCACTTAAAATATTTTTTTACAGCACACAAAAGTGTCTTGATCTAGTGGTAAAACAGACTTCTTGTGAAACAATATAAAGTCTTATGCAGTGGGTATTTGAATTTTAGAGAGAAATGAAGTCATCTTTCTGAAGTGATTTACACCCACAATAAACAGCAGACCGTTTATTTTCTGCCTCCTCTGGTACTTCTATTGTTTTCATCTTGGCTTAGATTCTAAGTTTGTTAACGAACTAGTTTGGGAGGAAATTAACGTGACTAAGCTGAAGAGCATGACAATTTTCTTAAGTAATGCCTTCCCCTGCAGACAAACCTACAGGCCATACAGCAATGCTCACAGCATTCAGAGATGAGCATCTCTACTTCTTCCAGTTGCCCCACTAGTTCATGGTCTATTTCATTTCTTCTAGAAGAGACCTAATCATAGCAAATAATGCTAAAAGAATTCCAAGCACACATCTGCCCCACAGACATCATTTCAAAAAGCACCTGGAACTTCAAAGTACTTAGGGAATAACTGGAATAAGCTCACAGTGAGAATGAGACATTTCATTTGCTTTGCAGGGAGCTTTCAAAAGTATTTAAATTCTTTGAGGTGAGGAGTATGCCTGAATGTGCTTTTCAGAAGTAGCTCTTGGCGTGAAGACATTAGGAGAGACATCTGTCTTTTATTTTAGAAGTTTGTGCATCGAAAATTTCTCATGCTGTTCAAGAAAAGACATTCCCAGGAATTGATTCAGCCTGTTCTTGAGCAGGTAGGATGATGTAACTTTTGGAGATATTTACCTTCACTATCAATCCTAGGGGTAGCCTAGATGTCTGACTTTGATTAGACACCTACCTTTCAAACACTTAACCAATGTTTGATGACATGCTTCTTACCACAGGCCATATAGAATAAAAGTGATTTGGTGACTATGTGTATTTTTGGCCACTTATAATCAGTTTTAAAATTGGACTTTCACTCTTAAGCTGATTTGGATACCCAAAAGAATAGCTATTCTTGGAAGACAGGTTCAGGCTTTTATGATAAAAAATTAATTGGATTTAAAAGGAGTCACTATTTTTTAGCCATTTTAAAAGTAATTAAAAGAGTGAGTAGTTATTTTTCATATGAAAGTGGTGAAAGCAAAGACTGCAAATATTTTCCTTCATACAGTTTACTAAAGGGAGAACAACTCCCTTTTTTTTTCTTGTGAGTTCAGAAATGTATATTCTTGCCCAAAGTGCTTTTAATCACAGCTCTCTTGCACTCAAAGAATGAAATGGCTGAGAGTCATGGCAAAAGAGCATTTACAGGGCATATTGACTGAAAGTTAATGTTCTCTTAAAAGAAAAAATAAATCAAGAAATATTTGCATGATTACTTGTAGTTCAATGCACTGTAGTATTGAAGAAAAGCATCTCACCCCAAATTCTTTGTCATCAAAATTGCATTAGCATCATCTGAGAGCAATTCAGCACTTCTTTGGTTGCCTAAAAATGTTTTGGTAGCCACAGGCTACATACAGGTGAACATCTGTTTATCATCATTCCAGACCCAGCTTCACTGCAGCCCTGAAAGACGTGATCACTACACATATATAGTAAATATTGCTAAATGATGGAGGCACCGCCCAGACAATATTGGAAAGTGGAAAGGTTTTGCTGGGGTTGCATTAAGACAATCTACACTTGTTCTTTCTGGACACGTCCCAGAGGAGAAAAATAAGCAATGTGCATGATCCAGGCTGCTGATGGTGTTTGAGTTCCCTGGGAAGAGCAGGGAGCTGGCATGACATCTCACAAAACTCCAGCTGCATTTGCAGCAGCATGCTCACAGATTTTGAGCGCCTGCCTGCTGATGGAAAGTGCTCAGCTCCTTGAGATATGACTAATACAGTGCCCATTCTTCTCAGAAATGATCCTGCACTGGCCAGGGTGACCTCTGCCTCGTGCCTCTAGGACTAGTGGTCAGCATCAAGGCAATATAACTACAGCAGAACATTTCTTCCTTTTGAATTTGCAGTGTTAGAGGGAATGGCTTCTCTCTCAGTCAAGACGACAGATGGGCCAACTTAAATGCCACATGTTTCTAACAGTTACTAGCATCTGACAAGCTTGGCAGCTGCTCCCTGTTACATGAGTGATTATCTGCCAGCCTGAAAATATTAGGGTTTTGCAAACAGCCCACCAACAAGGCGGAATGTTTAATGTGTATTGTAAAGAGTTGTTTAAGCTGGTGAGCTCAGACCAGGGATAAGTGCGAAAACCAGTCAACTGGGAATGTGATCAGTACAGTTTCTGTATTTTGGGGGCATTTTAGAGGCATGTGAATTTTTGTCTGACCACTGACTGATCATACTGTAAAATATGCTGAAAAATAACTAAGATGCACCTGAGATACTCAGAGTGTGCTTCAAACAAAGAGTGATTAAATTAATGGAAAGATTCTGGAGGATACCATTGGTCTTTAGATGAAGTTCATCATGAATGCCTTCTGTCATACACAGCTATTGAGAGATATAGTAGTGCTTAAAAATTAAAAGACATGGACATTTTGATTTCTCCAGTTATGTTCCTCCATGAAATGATATGGATTATAGACAATTACTGGAAGTGACTATAGCCCCATGACAGAAATAAATTCCTCTGTTCCTCCAGTTGCATTTCTTTGTGTCACGAAGAAGCAACATTACAGTTAGAGTGAGGGAACAAAATTAATTAGCAGTGTCATGAGAAAGATCAGAGAAAAGCAGCATTAAAAGATGAAGAGCACGACTAGGGTTAAAGGTTAAAAAAATAAAACATAGTTGCTTGGACACAAGGATCACGTGGCTACTTTTTAATTACATGAGAACTACAGAGGGCTTTCCAGGAAGACCACAAAACTACATAAATAACATTAACTATATCCTTATCAGCATGGAATGATAATTAACCGACTTATGTATAATTCAACTCAAAAACTAGGCCAAAAAAGCATGATTAATATTCTGTCGTCATGCATGGCAGTAGATTTGTATCCAGTAGACCACCTCTAGCTCCAGCAGTACTGTGCCTCCTGACAACGACGGTGACTTTGTGCCACAGTCATCAATGAGGTCCTGATCCTGGAAGGCCCATCCCCATGCTATCTTCACATGGTGGGACGTGCTCAGTAGGGTTGTTCAGAGTATACATTTCTGCATGTGTGTACCTGGGGCAGCACTGAGGTCTAAGTAAGTGCTATAATCTGAAAAAAAACCAAACCAAAACACCAGCTTTGCAGTCAAAGGTAGATGGATTGTTTTAATATCTCATCAAATTTGTTGACCATCAGCACCTTACAGGGCCAGCAGTCAAGTGGTGAAGGAATCTACCTTTATCAGAAATACAAAGGCTTCAATATACAGCTGGGTGGAAGGTGGCAAACGTTTTCCCTGTGACTACTGAAAAATTGTTTTTAATGAACTTTTCAGGTAAGGTGGTACAGTGTATTTTAAATTTTGGGCGGGGCATACAAAATGGTCTAAACAAAGCAAAGACTTTACTTATCTGAACTAATAGCTTTTGATCTGCTGGCATTCAAAATTTTGCAATGCATATATACAGCACTCTGGCAACTTAAGTGAGGACTGATGAAATACTCTATTTAAACAAGTCATGATATCAGGGTATATGCAATACATATGTTAAAGAAATCTGAAGTATTTCACCAATTTGATAGATTATCTGTCAGGTAGACGGGGTGATCACTGTTTTCTTCTTCAACTGTAAGACAAGACACAAGGGGGAAAAATAAGCTGTAGATAAAGGCAACTTCAGTCAGCCAAAGTTTCCAGGAGATAGGTGTGTCTAGGGTAAAGTGACTGCTTAGCTAAGTTGCAGGCATCTGCAGAAATAATCATGTCTTCTCTCATTTTAAACGTAGGATTTTTTCTGTTTGCTGAAGAGGAAAGATACAACCCATGTCCGGATTAGTATCTTACTATAAAGCATAATTTTTTCATGCAGAAGAAGGTAACATATTTGTTCTTTATTTTCACATTTCTCTCAGTCAAGAGGATTACAAAATGACCTGAAAGTGATCTTCTGAAAGTGCATGGGTAACTCAGGTTTTACTGTCTTGTTATTCCCCATTACAGTGATGGCAATGTATAATGATGGCAACGTTATTCCACATAGTACTTTTCAAACAAGTTGCTAGTTCTGCTGAGCTCTCTCAGATATGTCACCTTTTTTCTCAGGGGGATGTTGCTGTCCATCTCCTCTACAACAGCAACAACAGGTGGGAAAATGACACTAACATTTATGAATCATGAACTTCTGAGTTTTTTCTCTTTCTGTTAGGACACAAATGACATGTTCACTGATTTATCTTCAGAACTGCTCACCTATTTTGCCCAAAGCATTATTCTCATTGTTAATTCTTCCTCCTCCTCTCAAGTCTAAATGCCACTGAATTGGTTTGGTTAGCAGAGTTCTGCCAGAGCAGGGAAGAAAAAGCTGAGCACAGAGCCCCAGCTCTACATGAGGTACAGCAGGAAATTTTAGGCAGTGTCAAAGACAGGAGTGGTTCCAGAATATCTGCACACACACCAGGTAAATTCTCCAAGGTGTTTCTCACCCCCTCTTTTCATTTCAGGGAAGGTGTGTACTTCAGATAATGAAGGAGAGGTTATATTGCAGTGATGGCAAGGCAGTTATTTGGTGTCAAGGATGATGAGGCAGTAATAGACCTGTCTTACCACTCGTCTGTGTGAAAGGTTCAAAACTACCTCATATTTTACTAAGGCTCTACTTCACATTTCCCGATTCAAGTAAAGCTCTTTTTTCCCTGTCATGATGACAGCAATTAAGAGTCCGAATAAGGAACTCACAACTGGGAGGATAAGACACAAAGGTAGATTTTAGCTACCTGTTCCTCCCTGTCCCAGACCACAGAGGGTATGAGCCTAATGTAGACAGACTCCTGGACTTATATAGGCTACAACAGACCCCCTCCAGCAGCCAGGGCCAGGGCAGAGCACAGATTATCTACAGCCTGTAGGGTCTGTCCTCCTTACAACCTCACTGTCCCCAGCTCCATTTCCAAAAAATAATCTGTGTACTTGAAGATGTGAAAGGTAAAGACAGAGGACATGGATAGCAGAGACTTAGAGTTTTGACCTGCTGGGATGTATGTGTGCATCCGACGATGTGGGCTTCAGGATGATGGCTCTGCAGGAAAGCTGATCTAGCGAGGGAAGGAGACTGTAGCAGGGTGAGGGAGCTGGGGAACATAGGATAGGGGCCCTCATCAAAGGGGGTGCAACATCCATGAAGGAGATGAGGCATCACCAACTATTTAAGCCTGACTCAGTAGCTGGGTTTTGCTGTGGGTTGTTGTGGAAGGAAGATGTGGGTTCTGAAGTGAAAAGTGGAAGCCCGTAGCAGGTGGTGAGAGACAGAGAAAGTTAGACACTATCTCTGGGAGGCTGGGAACACTTGAGTGAATGATGGGACTTTTCAGGCTATCTCAGGGCTCTACCTATAAATGTCCGTGGGACCCCTTGTGAGGTGTGCCAGCGATGGAGCTCTCAGGAGCCAGATGCCAATCCCACAGCTCCTCTGCTGGGACTCTTTAAGCCTTTTCATCAGGACACAAAAGCCAATGAAGGAATGAAAATTTCACAAGCAAATAATATTCTGAAAAAAAAAGAGCTCTAATGGAGTTTTGTTTTTGAAAATTCAATTGAAAATAGCCATTCCCTTGAACCTAAAGCAATAAAAAACTGATAAGCAAATTAAAAGCAGAATGTGCAAACATTTATCTACTATCATTACCTGATTCATGTTCTACTTCTTCTAAACATACAGCCTAATACATACACTCTGTGGAATAATGCCTCATTTCAAACCAGAACTTTTAGATCAATTTACTAAATTGTTATCAAATGAAATATGGATAAGCTCTTTTTTAAAAAGTCAGGATAAGACAAAACATGCATTTACCTTTTTCTTGTGCTTTCTGTAAGGAACTAAGGAATAATGCTGCTGCTTCAGAAAGAGATAAAGGATTTGTGGTTTGGCTGCGTGTTTCTAAAAATCATAAAATGAGAGATGCATGGCTTGTTAGTGGTTACTGGCATTTATTTTCTTCTTTGCCTTTTTATCTCTCTAGAGAACCAAAAAGAAAAAAACCAAACTGTTGTCCCTTTCACTCTGTAACAAAACCAGCCTGATAAATGTCTAACACAGAAAAGACTAGCAATCTTTTTTAAAAAGGAAGTTACTTAAAGGTCCCTTAGAAGATAAAAAAGTATTTTCTTTGTTTCATATGTTCCTTACTTTGCTCAACGTTCTATTTCCTCCCGATACACTGTCTGGCATGGATTAATGTCAACTTTTGTCATTTGTCAGTTTGGTACAATTAATTAACTTGATTTGATTTTTTTCCAGTGGAACGTAGCTTATGTAAATGAAGTCACACAGGTACACAGGAGAGGAAAGTCAGACAGTCTTTATCGTGTGCGTTTTGGAATGAAGGGACTAACAAAAGGGAGTTTAATTGCCTCCATTAATATAATTGCAGGTAAAAAAATCCCCTTCAGTTTCTGCAGATTTCTCCCATAATCTGAGGAAGGACCGATGTGTTACATTTAGCCCTGCCCATGGACTTACCCAGCTGCATTCTGTCATACAGATCCTTCCGCTGGCTCTCATCTGAAATGAATCGACGTCCTTCTACAAAAGGAGTTGGAAAAAGGTGAAAACAACCGTCCAAATCTGTTGGAATTCCTACTTTACAAACCCTGAAGTAGTCCTTTCAAATACAAATTTACACCAATACTACTATAAACATTAAAAAAATAGGAGGCATTTCTCTCGGGATTGTGAGCTTTGATTTTCTTTTTCTTTAATTTCATGGAAGCTATTTTTCTTGCTCTCTCAGTGTCTGCCCTACCTTACAGCTTTTAATTTTGAAACAACCACCATAATATTTTAAAAGATATTAGTATTTCTGTTAAATTTTGTGGGTTTGCCTTAAAGAACAAAAGCTCTCTTTGGCATTAAATTTTATCTTTATATTTAATGCTTCTTTAATTCTGGACTAACAGTAGAAACTCAACAGGTCATTTGCACAACCTTAACACCACAAAATTGATAGCACTGACATCCTAGTTCTCCTTAGAAGATTTTGTTTGTGGTCTTAATACCAGCTCTAATGCAAAATGCTTATAATAGGAAGGTGTGTTCTCCTATTGCTTGAGAAGATGTTTTGATAAGGCCTGAATGAGGATAAGGGATGATATCTATATCCAGTGTATCTTAAACATCCTTTAAGATTATTTCAAATAAGAAAACTGCTTTTCCAATAATTTTTGCAGTCAAACTTCAAACTCTATACATTTTCGGTATTTTGGTTTGCTTCTCTTCTTCCAACACTTGCTCTCTTCAGTTTGTTTTATTTAAAAAACCAATAATACTGGTAATGCCGCTGTTTCAAAGACAAGAAGAAATACCTAATTAGCACATCCTTGCAGGCCTCAGCACTTCTACCTCCACAGCATCCTCAGGGATTAATGCTTGTGCAAAGCCAAGCAGATCAGAAAGTTATCTCCTCAAAATGGAAGAAGCTTGGGACTTACGTGCACCCTTCAGATAGAGCATTGCCTGAGGAGTCCAGTTTCTCCTTTGGAAATGAGCCTTTATGCCAAGGGAGAGAAAGAGATGTGTCAGCTTTGCATGCCATTACTAACTAGTACAAATACTTAAACAGCACCAGCCTGCAAGATTCATGGATGCCGCAGATTCAGTCTGAGCAGGCAGCTTACCTGAGGTACGCTCCAGGAGAAAGATATGAAGGATGCTGCCAGGAACAGTGCCATTGCAGATGCTGTCAGTTTATGCAGTCCCTGTGCACAACAAAGAACCACAAGGTGCGGGAAAAGCCTTTCAGATCTGTAAACCCTCTCAGCTTCAAATCTAAATTTGAGAGTAATTCCAGCCACTCCTTTCTCCCTGTCTTGCTGCCAAACCTCCTCTTACTCAGTGGCTATTTCAGCTTTAATACACAGTGATCTGCTGGGAGGATGAATGTTAAATCAAACACACTTCATTCTCTTTTCTTATATTAAATTTAAAGAATACTGGTGAGAACTGCCATCAAGGGAAGCACCTTTTCTTCTCCTGTTGACAAGGACATTAGATCCTCCTAGATCATTCTAGGTCTAGCAGGCTGCCCTGACCCTAAACTGTGACACCTCCAGAAATGAGAATACTGTATAAACTAAGGGGAAAAGCCAATATAAAGTGTATTTTGATTTTACCAAACCTTGAATCATAGCATTTAGACAACAAGCAAATGTAAGGGCCATTCCAAATAAATAAAGCAACCAATGAACCAGGAGAGCAGATCACTACTTCCCCCAAAGAAAGTTTTAAAATTTAGCATCCTATTTGCATCAACCATGATTACACACAGGTCACAAGAGAGGCTTTTTTGATTCTTGGAGTTTGTTCACTGATGGAGCACATGCAAATGAAAGCACTGAGCATGAATCCTCAGTGCGAACAAGTTGGATCTCTGCTTGTTCACACAGACCAGATTGTTATTCGTGTACTGGTAACAGTGATGGGTGACAGAGAGTATCTAACATTACAATTCACAGTGTTTTATTTCATCCTGGTTTTGAGAGCACATTGTGTTCTTAATGTTTTCTTAATAGAGTTGTTTCAAGTACACTGAATACAACTATGTATCTATTTATCTCAGGTTATTTTGAAGTTAAAATTATTAAGTCCCCCTGCAGTTCCTAAATATACTCACATGAAAAAGCATAAATCCCAAACTAAAGGTTTCCCACACACCAAAAAATCTCACTCACCTTCATACTTAGTTCGTGGCAAATCTTCAGTCTTCTGGTCTTGGGATAATGTGTCACAGGATCTCCTGCAGGTTTCAGGGTCCCTTTTTAAATCTTCAGAGTGAAGGTACCCTCCCCTTCCGTGGTAGGGTGGAGGAGTCTAAAGGGATCTCTTGTCAGCACTGTAGATGAAGAAGAAGGTCTGATGACTCCTGAGAGAAACTTGTAGTCTTGCAGCAAGTCAGAGAAATGATTGAAAGATGGATACACTTGGAGATGCACCCCATTAGCCAGGTGAATACCTTCTGAATACATCAGCATCAGCCCTGTGCATTTGCAACACGTCACCTTCTTGTTAGATGATCGATAACCACAGCCAGAAGCAGGTATTAATATGGATGATGAGTGTTTGCCCAGGATAATCTAGCATATATCAGATTGCTACCTGTCATGGGAGCTGGAAAAGTTAGTAAATTACTCTTCAGTCACATAACATGCCAACATGAAGAAAAGAGTGATTTATCCAGTGTCGCTAGCTTAAGGTTATACATTCATAACTTAGAGGATAAAGTCTTTTGTTTGATTCTCTAACAATCTCTTGCATCTGGTTTTCTTACACAGAAGTAAAAATACAAATCTGAACAAAAACCAAAACAAAACACCAAAAAAACCCCCAACATCTAATAGAAACACTTTTCTGTCTTGTGGATTGATTGGAGTAAAAGCCCAGATCGTGGGCTTGAGCAGGTCAGGCAGTGGAGCAGTAAACAGGAAAAAGGCAGGAAGCAGGAATCAGAGAAGCCATTTCCATAAGCTACTTCTAAGTGATTGTTGGACTCATCCCAATCATGAGTAGTGGGCTTGGTCCTCAGGCAAAAAGCAAGCATGTCTGATGCCTAGCCTTGCTAGTTCTGTAGCTAGGGTTTTCTTCCTTATTTTTTCCCTTTGTAAAGTGGGAGAGGGAAGCAGAAGGGGAAGCAAAGCAATTAGGGTGCTAGAAATTTGCTGATTCAAAGATTGGCCAATAGAAAGATTACTGTGGCAGCCTCCAAACAGGACCAGCCTTTGGTGTAACAATAGTACACATCAGCCCATATGTGTGACAAACTCATGGTCACATATGTGGAGTCTGAATGCAGACTGTGCAGATAGGCACTGCTAAGGCTTGTTATGAGCTTTTTCTTGACATGCTGTATCTGGGGACACTGCTCTGAAGCACACTGTTTGTGAAGGTGCGATTGCTCTCTTGCTTTTGGAGGGATATTGCTCTGTTCTCTGCTCATGCGGGACAGAATTGTTCATCAAATATACTGAACTGGTATTAGCTGCAGCTCGCTCTGGTATAGATGCAAGACATGAGAGGGAAGTTCATCAGGTTTTAGCTTCATGCAGCTCATGTGATGGTTGTTTGATGGATCCTTTTAAAAAGGCCATGCCATGATGCACTCTAGCCAGCAGAAGGAATTCTACTTGCATTTACTTCAATGTGAATCTTACATTTTCCCTGCTCTTCTCGTCTTGCTCTGACAAATCAGAGACATTTCTTGATGTTGTTTAACCCTTAGCCTTAGAAGCAGACTACACATTGTGTCTGGGAGACATTTAACAAGCAGAGACATGGGAAAAGATAAAGCTACTCACCTATTCCCTTCTGGAGTGACTTCAGAGCTTCTCTTTAAGCACAGACCACAGGGTCAGAATCAAAACATACAACTCAGTCTGTGAAAATTAACCACTCACCTTTGGTCAACGCAACGTGTATTCTCTTCACAATGGTTCTCCTTGTGACAGAAAAAGCAGAATGGGTTTGGTACTGAAAATAAGCCCTGGTTCACCTGCCACTGGAATGAGACAGGTTAACACAAAATAAAGTGTAAAGCCAACCAGCTCAACCCCTTCTGTTGAAACTGTGGCAAAGTGGAAGAGAATGGGAGGTAGGGAGAAAGATTTACATTGTTACCACACTGTAGAAAGACAGCTTCAGCTTTTCTTATCTTTTGATCACTTTGCAAAGTCTGAGCTGGTCTGAGCTGGTGTTGCCGGGGGCTCACTCTTTCTTCCAAACCTGGCTCTATTGCCAGAGACCCACTTGCCTCCTTGTAGAGACTGGAGCTTGTTTGAGGCTGCCAGGAGGGCAGCAGGGAGCTGGAGTAAACAGGTCAAAATCTGAAGTGGCTTACTGCAGTGTCAGTTGACCATCAGTTCAAGAGCAAATACAGGGCCTTGACAGCATCCTCTTAAGTTAAACGGTGTTAATGCTGTACCATCAAATGTCTCAATGGTCTCCAAGTGAAGCATTTAGTTTCAGCCAGTAGCAAGAGACAGGCTACCTTGCCCAAACACCATCCAGAGCACCTGAGACATGCACACAGGGCCTGCCAGTTGTGACACGGGACCTGCAAGACACCCAAGACTTGTGGAGAAGTTCAGTTGCTTCAGGGCAGGCAGGATCCCTAGGGCACCTAAAATGTCACCAAATTGCTTTTGACTAGGAACTGAATCCTTCCTACAGAGTGGAGGGAAACAGGACTTCAAAGAGCAACATCTGGCCACAGAGTGTAGAGTGTTAAGCAAGAAGGACTGAATTCCCCTTTGGAGATGTCTGTGTCTCTTCACTGGCTTCAGACAGCATGTTACACAGACAGTATCAGGTGAAGTGAACCAATCCCAAATTGAATTTCCATAATGTTGGGGTTTTTTTCAAAAGGTTTTTATTTTTCCCTCAAATTCTCTGTGTCTTTGTGACATAAGGCCCTAAATCCATTTATTTTTACTATGCCCAGTGATTCTAACTTGCTTTAGTGTTTAAAAAAAGTATACTTCAAAACCACCTCCCTGGAAATCTCTAAGAAGTCTGCATGCAGAACAAAGAACTCCAGGTTTGTCAATCCTACTTTAATAATTCAAATGTAAAAGACTCTTCTTCTCCATAGACTTTTCTTGTCATGATCCTGTGAAAAGTTGGTCATCTGTCTCTTCCCAGAAATCTAACCATTTCTAGGATGGCCTATGGGACATGATTTATTTACAAATGGCAATGGGAGGCAATACTTTGTGAAGGAAATGCATGTGCTGAGAATGTCTGCATTCAGAAAACCCCACGTGGGTAAGTAAGCTTGCAAACTCTTGAAAAATGAAGTACCCTATAATTGGGTTACGGATCATAACACACTGAAAAACTACAGCGCTTCAGGATGATGAGCTGTGCTTGAAACACTCGTCGTCAATGCTGCCATTTCTCAGCTGATTCACATAAAAGAGGAAGTGGCTTTGGCATGTAATCAATACCCTAAGAGAGGGAAGGAGAGTGAAGCTTGCTGTAGCAGCAGGACCCCTTATTAGAAAGAACATAACGTGTTCTTATTCCTAAAGATGATCTAAATGGCAGAGGCTGCTTATCCTGACACCGTAAATGATAAAAAGCCAATTTCTGGGATAATAGTTCAATGCTGAGGTGGGTGAAAATGTTCTTGTGTGGTGGAGTTTTAACGAGTGGGGTCAAACATACAGCGCTGACTTGCGTCACGGCCATGTACTTGCCCAAATCTTTCCCTGAAAATATAGGCTACAGTTTTTGTGCCTGTCTATTTTTAAACTGCTGGTAAGGACACCGGTGATCTGTTGCTTGCCCTTGAGTAAAAGGTGTAGCTGTTATGTGTAGGTGGCCAGTAGGTACGTCAGCAAATATGGTACCCTGACAGTGTCAGAATAGACATCTCCTGAGACTAAAGACCTTTGTCTCTGGTGCTTATTCTCATTTCCTTTGTGCTTTCCTGCTAGATTGTTAACTTACTGGGAAATACATCTCACTTCTGTCTGGCACCTGAACAGCACCTTGCACAGTGTCCTTTTGGCTCATACGTGCTAACCATAACATCTGAAAAGGCTGTGAACTATCATGGCAGAGTCTTCAAAGTAGGAAATTGCAAATAAAGAATTTTGTGCAAATAAAGAATTTGCAGTAAGTTATCACTGAAAACTCAAATAGGCCAGCAAACCCCTTCTTAGGACTCATGGGTAAAATGACACTGCCCAGAAACATGGCAATGAACCATCTGACCTCTTAACTTCTTTTGGGGCTGTTTTTTGTGTTTCTGTGATCTTTCAAAGCCAATTCTGGACTTTAACCCCATGCATCACACTCACACGAGGGGGAACTTTGTATCTGAGTTCCATATTCACCTTTTAAAACCTGTTGGCTGAGCGAACCTTACCTGCAATCCATCAATACATTTTATATAAGCCATTTTATGTTACTTGAACATGATTTTCAGTATTATTTTTCAGAATAGGCCCTAACTTATACAGTCATAGAATCAGAATAGTTAGCATTGTAAGTCACCTTTAAAGCTCATCCAGTATAACAGCCCCTCCCCACCCTCCACAAAGAGCAGGGACATCTTCAGCTTCTCTGGGAAGTTGTATTTTCATGGTGCAGCTCTGCAGGGCAAAGATACTCTCTGACGTGAACCAAGTGTATGATTACAGAGGACATGAGTTGCTGACCCAAAATTTATCTAACTACTCTGTTGCACATTCAGCAGTGTAATGTCTGTGGGCCTGATTCCAGAACTACTGCACAGTTACTAGAGTTGCTTTTCTTTTTTTTCTCTAGACTCCATGAGAAGAACTGTCTAGAAACTACTTGAGGTGAAGAACAAGCTGTAGAAAAGCCAGTCTGCTAGGAATCATGTAAATGCCTCACACAACAGAGGTAATGGAGCCTTTGTGAAGGACTACAGTGTGATCAATGCTACATTCAGGTCCAGGCACTGCTGTTCTCAAAAATATGTTGATGAAAAAGAAACTCCAAGGGATAATTGTAAGTAATAAAAAAGTTAAATTTGTTATGTGGGAGTGAGGGATGTTTTGAATTATTAGGAAAGAGTCAAAATCCACAAACCTTTGAAAGGTGTAAACATTGCAGAAGAATGTATTACAAGTGCAGTGAACCAAAGCACGGTACAACCTGTTTTTTTCAGTAATGGACAAGTCTGGGGCAAACACCAGGAAAAAATGACCAGTTGAAGAACAGCCTTCTCCGGTTTGCAATCTGGAAAAGAGATTTGACCATCTAAGTATAGACATTTACAAAGTATGATAGCAGAAGATGTACAGGTCTTCAGAGAGGCAGATACTATTGAAGGTATCTCACAGAACATACCCTTCTGTAATGACAGAAGCACCAAAGGCCAAGGAGTCATCTGACCTTTTCTTCCACCCCCATGAACTTGGCAAAGAGAATTTTTGTCTTTGTCAAGAAGCTACCTAGCGGGCTACAAACGATGCTGAGCATTTCACATGCAGTTGTCTCCTCTTGGCTGAGCAGTACGTTTGTCACGGAGTCTCACCCATGCAGCAAGGCAAGAAATACACGATCCTGCTGCTGAGCACCTGGATGCTGACATTTCGTTGTAAACAGGGAATGGAATTGGGAGAGAGGAAAAATGCAAGTTACACTGAGAGACTGGGTGATAACTAGTTTCAGGGACTGAAGCAGCCTGCTCCACATTCTTGACAGACAAAGGGCCCAACTTCTCTGAGCACGGTCCATAAAATGTGCAGCCTCTTGGGCTGGTTTTCCTTACCTATGCACACCACGAGGGATGGGAAAGGGTTAATACATTTATATAGAAATACACATATTTATATGCAAAATACATAACTTATGTATAGGAAAATGTTGTTAGGGGCTGAACAGGAAACCCTGGGGGCTACTTTCAAGCCGAGCCAAACCATGTAATTTAGGAGCTCTACTGCATAAGCATTTGTTAAACTTTGAAATCATTTGTCCTCAATATTTGCCCATGCATACTGAACATGAGGTACACTCTATCCTTTAGTGGCATGTATATTAATCCCACCATGCAGAGAACAGGAATCCCACGAAAATAAGAGTAGTTTTTTGCATTATACCATCGTAACAACAAACATCATTGTTGTTTGAAACAAAGCTTGGTTCTAGAGGCAGATGTCCAGTTTAGGGGAGATTAAATATCTCTACCTGATGCACCAGGTCCTCAGAACTGAACGCATTGCACATGTTCCCAAAGTGGGTGGGAAACCACTTCTACCAGGTCTGTGCTCACCTGTCTCAGCTCATAGCAAAGGTCAAAGTGAAACAGAGTGTAGTACAGCAAAGATGGGATGGGAGCCACATGGACTTGAACTGCAAACCAGGCCAACAGAGATAGTGGGAATTTCTTGCTGCTGGACGCCACCTCCACCCCCCCCCCCCCCCCATCACTGAAGTTACATGTACTTCTTTTTGCAGAGCAGAATACAATAGCATGAAACTCACGAGCTGGTTCAAGAAAGAGCAGCTAAAAGAAGTGAGCTACAGGCACTGAGGTGAGACACAGCAGTGAGCTGTATCATTCTTTTCCTCACTGATTTAAAAATTAGGGTAGGATAGCAGGGAGACTTCAGGATACACTGACATTCCAGGCAATTCATTTAACAGTTTCAGGAGAGATGCGAAGAAAAAAAAAAAAAGTAGAAGGGATAGAAAACTGGAGAGGGACACTTGATTTGCACCTGATTGCCCCTCTCAGCCCCAGAGCTGAGTGGTGGGTGGCAGAAGGTGCACCTTGAAAGCTGATTTTCCAGCTAATGAGCCCTCTGCCAATTTGAGATAAAAGTTAATTCAGCTGATTCTTGTTAGAGGGGTGGTAGTTGGAGTGGGTTTTTTTTTGGTTTCCTGGTTCTGTCAGAGCTGAACAGAGGATATTTTATTCCATGTGTGAGTATAATATCTTGAATTTTTTTTTTTTTGTTATTATTGCAAGCAATACTTAAAGGCATATTATAGATAAAAAACTTAATATTCTTTAATGTAGAAATCTGCTTGAAGGCTTTTGTGCATTTAGAGAACATACTTAAATCTAACAGCAATGTTTTTAAGCTTTTCTTTTAAAAGATGATCTGTATCTCTAATACAAAAGGCTGCTTCAACTTCCTGGCATTTATTTTTAAGGTGTCTTTTAAAGCAGCTGTAATATCAAGCACTCTTCTCTAAAATTATTCTGAGATTCTTCCTATTTGTATTTTTTTTAAGTAGTTCTGTGCTAAGGATATGTCCATTAAGGTAAATGCTACTACTTCCATGAATAACAGAAGAGAAAACAAACTTGGAGATCTTGCCTGTGCAAATATAAAACCAAGCTGCTGGTGTGCAGGAAGCTTGTAATAAATCCATTTAAATAAAACATCATAACAGATATAAATACTAAATCTGGTTTAATAAATACTTAAAAGTGATATATTTTTTTCTTTTTGTTCACAAGATTGTACAAGTGACAACTTGTTAAATGCTAGTGAGGCATGTTGCTGTTTTTGAGAAAAGAACTAATTTTTCTATCTAAAAGCAAAGCAGGGAGATAACATCTTGGTAGGGGGAGGCTGCTTCATTTTGTTTCTTGATGTAGAGCGAGTAAAAAGACTTAGTTCAGTAAAGCCTATCCCCTTTTGGGGGCAAGCTGGTATTTGTACTATGCAGGAAGAAATCCCTTCAGGGTCAAGGAGTCTGGTATTCTGCCTCTGTGGGCAACTGCATCGCCCCTCTTGCACCCCTGCACCACCTCCTGAAGTCTAGTTATAAAGCTGTTGTTAAATTTTCTTCTACCCCGAACAGAAGTGTCATTTGTGGTGCTGCTATTCTGACAGGATGCCCAGGACTAAAATCCAGTTTTAAGGGTCTGATGATGGTTGTTGCCAATCCTGTAGGTTACACGGGTAACATACACTGGACTTTTTGCTGCTTCCCTGCTTCTTAGTTTTCTGCCTACAGCTCTCGAGGGCAGTTGAATACACAGCAGTGCAGATGGCCTACAAGACTTCAAAGCCTGGCATGCTGACATCCCTATCTCTTTTAGGAAAAGTAGCAGTTTCCACGATAGGTGATTATTTGAGACATACAACCAGTCGGGGGTTGGAAGACACCGGTCTCGAAGAGTTGTGCACCATGCTTGACCCGGATCAGCAAGATGTCTCCATGGACCTAGAAACGTTTCATTCCATCATGAAAGAGTGGATTGAAGACTGTAAGAGAAAATGGTAATGGATCTTTATCACTCTACCTCCTAAAAGCCCCTGTGGAAACAGGCGAGTGGAAAGTTCTCCTGTGGGTTGTGCCTTCTGTGTTCTGAAACAGAGACAGCATCGGGACCCTGTGACCACAGTGTGGGTTTGGGCTGAAAGCTCTGAAGTGTTGCAGAGCTGTTAAGCAATCAAGTGTCCTACTGATTTTGTGACCCTTGATGCTTCCTTGTTTCAGGGAAGATGGTGCCGCGGCAGGACCGACAGCAAGCGTGGAAGAGCTGGAATTTAAAGTGCATAAAAATGCTTCTGAAGGTACATATGCCATTTTATTCTGGCTTAATTCAGGGAAACTCCACTTTCTTCCTCTATAACCAAAACTCCCTCCTCTTTTAGCAAAAGAGATGCATGCCCAGATGAATGTTACAACAGGAAGCTTGGAGGCCTTTGGGGGTGATGTGTCTAAAGGAGACATGCTTCCATTCTGACAATGTAAATTTGAGGTAGTGCAGCAAACAAACCAGATGATGAAAATCAGTCCTATGCCAGTGCTCCAATACTTTCTTGCATTCTCAATACATTCATCTAGGAGATGCCAAGTTCACAGAGATTAAGATAATTTGCCACCACATTGTTGTCAAGGTCTTGATTGTCCATGTTGGACACTATTGCCATTGCCAGTAGGAACCCTAAGGTGGTCTACCAAACCACAAAGAGGGTCTCCGGTCCTTTAAGACCAGGCTTTGAGGTTAGAAATCGGGGACTAGCCGCTGGGCACTAACATGGTGTATTTCTACTTCCATCCAGGCATAAAAACCCTCTGGGTTTTGATGGAGTCAAAGGGATAGAGTGTGCAATCCAAATGGAGGGCAGTTTTGCTGTTACTGCTTGTCCCACATATATCGTATGGATGGATTGAGTGGTTTTGTTTTTTGGTTTTTTTGGTTGTGTGGGTTTTTTGGTTTTTTTTATGATGGCTTTTTCCTCTCTGTTTCTTTTGCTCCTCTTTCGCTTCCCCCCCCCATCCTCCCTATTCCCTCACAGCGTCGCAACATGGCAAAGGGTTCCCTTCCCCAGGAGGTGCTGTGGCCGGCGCTTCCTTTTGTTCTCTACTGCCCCCCTCCCAGCAGCTGCTGGTGGACTGTCCGCTCAGCGTGGCCCGAGGTGCCCCGAGCGCTTTTCTGCGGGGGCCGCTCCTCGCCGGGCCGTGAGACCCACCCGGCGGAGGGGCCGCAGGCTCCCGGGGGGGCGCAGCGCAGCCCGGCTCCAACCACGCCGCCTCGCGCTGCCAGTAGCTCTCTCGTGTAGCGTCTCCGCCCCAGTCGACACCTTCCGCGGGCGGGCTCAGAGGGCTTTGCTGCTTGCGCTCAGCGCCTCTCGCAAGCCTTTCTCAGAGGTGCTGACGTGGCTGCTTAAAGCTCCCGGTAATCCCATAATAAGGGGTCTAAGGTGGTTTCAGGCGGCAGGGGTGCAGCCGTCAGTACCTTGTGCCGTCCCTCTCACACGTTGCCTGAGCGCAGGCGGCTTTTTGCACCCATTCTGCCAGCTCCCACAAGCCATTTGCCTCCCCAGTAAAAAGTCAGTCCACACCGCCAGCCCAGTGAGCCGCTCATGGCTTAGGAGGCTGGTTGCCCATCAGCCTGTCAGTCAAATACCATTCAGAATCACCCTGGGATCCCAGAACACCCTGTGCCTCATCATAGCTTAACTGTATTTGGTGTGCCTGTTGTCTGTCCTTCCTGCCACCTGGCCCGTTGGAGAAACCCTCCACAAATAGTCCTGTCGGCTTCACCAGTCTTGCACCAAAACCCACCTTAGTTCCCTCAGCTTCTTGGGTCCTGTCCAGGGGTTCTTGTGGGCAGTGGTTTGGGGTTTCCCACCTTGTGGACCTGGGTGCCTTTCTGCCTTAACAAAGAGTCACTTTCCTCTTTATTTCTTCAGAGCTGTTTTACATCAGCCTCCACAAATGTTGTGGTCTCAAAATAAATGAGGTGGGTGCTTAATGAGATTTATTCTAAAGAAAGTTGTTTAGTGCTCCGAGCAATGTGAGTAAACTGCTGGTTCAGGTGTCAGCTAAGTGGAACTGGATGCTACACTGCTTACTTCAGCTTAAGTTTTAAGGATGATAACCCAAAATGTGCCCATCATACACCTATAAGATGAGGGCTCTTAACCTTCAAAGGCATTTCCTCGGATAGCACCTGGATCCAAGGGCAGGCCCACTGCTCCAGGGAAGGCTGGCCCAGTTTGCCCTCTAGCTGAGCTCGATTTATACTTTAGTTGAATCCAATCTGTGGTCATATGTGGCCAGCAGTCTAGCAACTTCTCTTAATGAAGGTGTCATTGCCCAATGGCATTGTTTGTTTGTCAATCGAAGGGCCTGATCTTTCATGTTCCTTGGCCTAGGCGTGTGTGTGCCTGGCAGCCCAGCTGCATGGCGACCATGTGTGTTTGACAGCCCAGCTTCTTGGTGACCAGTCACCACCATGCTGGCTGCTTGACCTCCAGACCTTGGCTTCAAGCTTTAACTTCTTCCTTTGCTGAGGAAAGACTTGTTGTTTCCTCTTTGTCGGGATCTTCCTGCCTTTATCAGGGCTGGTGCATCTGCCATAAAAGAACTTGAGTAACATCTTCCCTGAATTTTCTCTAAGAAATACTAATGCGAAAAAGGAGGAAGTAATGTGTCAAGAGAAACACTTTTTCAAATGTGCAAATTCTTTCTGTGGGTAAGAGATTGGGCTATTAATTGAGTTTGCCTTTAATATAAAAGGATATGAGTTTGGGTGTGGTTTTTATGTTCAGAGTTTTTTGTAGTTTGTTTTGGTTTTGTTTGGTTGGGTATTTTTAAGGGTTGTTTTCTTAATCTGACCATGGTGATTTCTCAGTAATATATCTGGAGGGGGGTGTGTGGGGAAAGAAATAGCAGGCCTCTTAAAATGTTACATTTTACATGTTTACTTCATGCAGAAGAACAGCTGGAGTTGCCAAAAATGCATGTGTAGAAATAGGTATGTAAACTATTTCCGAGCTTGGAGGCTCCAGCTATAAACAGTTCTGCTGGTACTTGGCAGTTTATTGGTCGGGGGGAGGAAGCTGGTTGGTTGTTTTTGTTTATTGGGGCTTTTTAAATATTTTTTTGTGTGTCATTCAAGCTATGGTATGCTATGTGTGCTCTTGCTATAACAAATATAATATTGAAGTTAGGAGCTGTAGTGCACGGAAGTTACTATAAGCAAATAAAGGTGGACAACAACAAACTTATTCTTCACAGGACAGAAGCAGTTACTGGGGTACAAAGCTGACAACATGGATGATGTGAGCTTGATCTGTGAAGAAGACCTACTGACCACTATCTTCTGTGCCTGTGACATAGAGCGTACAGGTTTGCCAGTGGCTCTCATTGTTCTGCTTTGTTCCTTCAACAAATTTTCTAGGCTGAGATTGCATTATGATTCCTGAGATGTGCTGATCTGTGATATGCTTAGGCTGACTAGTTCCCTTAGCTAAGTGGCTGTATGTGTGGCAGATGCAGAGCAAACATATGCATCAATTTTGCAAGGTGCTTGTCTCTTCCATTCTCCTCCTCGTTTCTCCCTCAGCTGATCCTTGCTGTATTTTAGTGCAGAGGAAGTAGAAGAGCAGCAAGCTTCTAGCAATTGACCTTATTGGAAATGACTGTTTATTACTTTTAGGCATATTCTTATTAGAAAAGAGAACTCTGGGGAACTTCAGAGTAAGAGAATTCCTCTGAATTCCAACTCAAACATGATTAAGAGTGGTAGAGAAGGGAGTCATCTAGCAGAGTAAGAAAATGTCAGTCACAGGGTTTGCCCAACTGGATGAGAATTCAAAGTAGTAGCATAGCAAATTTGTCAGGTTTGTTCTTCTTAAACTTAAGTCCACAAAACTGTAAACCAGATTTTCACATCTCTCTATTTAGAAAAAAAAGAAAAAGGCTCTAAACTGTTCCGTTCAATACACATTACAACTGGAGGGATCAGTTGATTGTCTTCAGCACTCAAGAGCAGTTGAATACACAGCAGGTGCAGATCAGTAGTGTGCACTTGTACGCCTTTTTATAATGGCACACTGACACCTCTCTTTTAGGAAAAGTAGCAGTTTCCAAGATAGTTGATTATTTGAGACATACAACTAGTCGGGGGTTGGAAGACACCGGTCTCGAAGAGTTGTGCAACATGCTTGACCCGGATCAGCAAGATGTCTCCATGGACCTAGAAACGTTTCATTCCATCATGAAAGAGTGGATTGAAGACTGTAAGAGAAAATGGTAATGGATCTTTATCACTCTACCTCCTAAAAGCCCCTGTGGAAACAGGCGAGTGGAAAGTTCTCCTGTGGGTTGTGCCTTCTGTGTTCTGAAACAGAGACAGCATCGGGACCCTGTGACCACAGTGTGGGTTTGGGCTGAAAGCTCTGAAGTGTTGCAGAGCTGTTAAGCAATCAAGTGTCCTACTGATTTTGTGACCCTTGATGCTTCCTTGTTTCAGGGAAGATGGTGCCGCGGCAGGACCGACAGCAAGCGTGGAAGAGCTGGAATTTAAAGTGCATAAAAATGCTTCTGAAGGTACATATGCCATTTTATTCTGGCTTAATTCAGGGAAACTCCACTTTCTTCCTCTATAACCAAAACTCCCTCCTCTTTTAGCAAAAGAGATGCATGCCCAGATGAATGTTACAACAGGAAGCTTGGAGGCCTTTGGGGGTGATGTGTCTAAAGGAGACATGTAAGTCCATTTAAGCAATTCTATTTTGCAATTACATGAGAGCAACTCCTAGAGCCACCGTTTCAGAACGCTATCTTTGCAGAGTTTCTAATGCTGACCTCAGTCTGCACAAGCTCTTGATGCTATCGCATTCTTCCTCACAGCTTCTGCTTAGACTTAAACACACTGGTATTTTCTCCTATTGAGATATTGGTCCTTCTGTGTCCGTTTGCCCTTTTAATTCCCTGTGGTCAAGATTCTTGCTATGTGCTTTCTTTTTCTTTTTAAACTGGTTCCTTTTTTCCTCCAAGTCCTTAATGTCTTCCATTGTCACACACCTATCTCCTGAAAATCTGGTCCTTGGTTTTATTTCTTTTTTTAGTCATGACTGACTTGGATTCTGTTAATAGCAAAGCACTTAGAGAACACCAGAAGTTTTAAAGATAACTTGCATTTTGCATAGTCAAAAATCTTAAGAACTGCCATTTCTGTCATTTCTCAGGATCTCAAGGGTAATTGTTGTTCAAGTTTCAACTCAACTTGTAAGTGGGGCTGGTTTAGGGGAAAGAAAAGCATACATGAATTTTTGAGTTAATACAGAAGTATTAGTTATGGTCTAAGAGGTGATTAGAGAAGGCTTAAGATAGTGTCATGCAGATAGCCAGATGTGGCACTGGTCTGGTGGCATACTTCATTTGCAAGGAGAATAAAAAAAAAAAAGGGCTTGAAACCAAAACAGTCTCTGCTGTCCATAGAATTAGAGAACTGATGTGAAGATGATTTGATATCTCTGCAAAGCAAATGACTGTACACTGCAGCCTTACCTGTCCTCTGTGGGCTCTTCTCTCACCTTCGTCATCATCAGAGCACAGTATCGTGACTTTTATAAAGATCAAATCCCCTTTCTCATTTTTGTTTGGTTTATTTTTAAAATTTTGTAAATTGTATTTTTTTTTTTTTTACTGTAACAGAGATACTTCTGACCTGATAAACTGTGTTGCGGACCTGCAATACAAGAACCAGAAGCTTCAGGAAGAGAACAATAAGCTGAAGATCACACTGGAAGCTGCAGATGAGACCAACAATAAGCTTCAGTCAGATAATGAGGATTTACATCAACAAATAAAAAGGTGGGAGACCCTGATGGCACCATGTCTACTGTGTAATAGCCATGGGCAGACCTATCCTCTTCCAAGTGGTCCAGCCTCGCTGTATATTTTTAACCTCCCTGGTGCCTTATGACAGCAAGTTTCTTGACTTAATGTAATAGGGTTTAGCCCTCCTGCCTGATCCTTCTGCTCGGTACCTCCTTGTTCTTATAAAATCAGTCATCTGTCTCGTAGCCTGGCTCTTGCAGCATGAGGTGCTGTGGGCACACAGGCAAAATCTTAAGAAAAAACAAAATCAAACAAAACAAATTACAAGAAAGGAGAGGAGAAAAAAAAAAAATATATATATATATATAAAAAAAAACCCTAAAAGAACAGTGAAACATGGGAAGGCTTCTTATCCCAGACCACACATTTGCTGCCAAGCAGAGGGGAAATGAGCACACAAGATACTTTGCCAGTCCCTGGAGGAACTAAAATGAGTTGTTTCACTTAATATTGCTGCAGCCTGGGGACCCATTAAGGCCACGAGTAAGAGCCTATTTTTACAATGAGTTCATAATGCTTATCTGACCCAATTAATTCCAAGATGATATGGTTATATCAACTGCCAAACCATTCCCAGTACCTTCTGGAGAGAGTAACGCAAGAGTCCTGCAGTGTAGCTGGCTTGGGACATGTGCCCTCTTATTGGACCGTGTGCTCTGGGGCAGCCTAGATCTAGCCAGGAGAAGGGCCTTGTCCCAGGAGTTAAATCTACATTGGTTGGGGTATCAGATCATCATAAGAAAATGATGCAGAGCTTAGCCTTGAAAACTGAACTGAAATGGTTTCTGTAACTGCTCATGGTGTTGTATTGTAAAGATAAGTAACCTATTTGACTGTTCATAGCTAAATTGTTAGGTGGGTACAAAAACACATTATCTTGGATGCTGTGTTTGTCTGGGGCTTCACCCCTTACTGTGAGAGCAGAAGTGGGTGATAAATAGAGGGTAAGTCCATGAACCTTTTCTTACTGGACAAAACTGATGGGCTTAAACTTGATTGTTGCTCTTCTGTTAAGTATCTGTGCCAAAGAATAAGTCCCTGGTGGGTTCAAAAATACTGTTCTTGGTATTTCAAGCCTCTCTAATGATCAGCTGTAGCTCACTAATGTTTCTATGGATTTACTTCCCCACATGCAGCATCCAACATTCTGTGCTGAAAGACAAATCACTGGAAGAAGAGCTAGAAGAAACAAAAGCCAACCTGAACCTGTCAGAAGAGAAGAGACAGCAGATTCTCTGCCAGAATAAACAGCTAGTAGGTGCTCTATTTCTTAGCTTGCATTGTGCAGCATCTCATACCTTGCTGTAGCAATTGTACGATGGCTCAGACTGTGAAACCAGCTGTGTGACTTCCACTGTAGCAGTAGGCACTGAGGCTTTTGGAGGATGTTTGGAATGTGATTTATTAGTGGTACAAAAGCACTGTGAAGCTTTTGCATGGAAGTTTCGTTAAACTATTGTCAGTTAAAATGAATAAATCAGAAGAGCCAGTCTCATATCTAATTATGCTTAAAGACAACAGCCCTCATCCTGTTATCGCTAAGCCCTGTCTGTTTTGATGTCGTTGATGATCTGCCAGAAATTCATGTGACTTTTCTAGAACCAGCAGGGACAGGAGACTCAGCTCAGATGTCCACACCAGAGGCAATTTTCCAAAACACCCCTAGGGTTATTGTTGATGGCAGGTATGACAAGGGAATAACAGAAACCTGAGCATTCTGGACTGACAGCTGGAAGCCAGACAACACACCTTAGCGTGCCTCAAACAGGACGAGCTGCCTACATGAGAGCAGCTAAATTGCACCCCAGGCATCTGAGTAGCAAAGCCTGTGTGACTAAGAGATGTAAAGCAGCCTGGTAAGAAGGCAGATGTGGTTGGCAACACCTGCAATAGCTGCAGACACTAGAGTGTAAGCTCTGCAGAGAGCATGCATTTGCATCGCTGCCATGCGTGGTGTTCACACTGCAGCAGTGTCTCTGCATCTTGCTGCATGGTGTGGCTGTAAAGTGGTGTTCCAGAGCTCTGCACACTGCTAATGGTGGCTATTTAGAAATAAAAAGAAGCCTTCCATGCTGAAGAAGAATAAAAGTTGTGGGGTTTTTTGGTGGTTTTGGGGTTTTTTTTGTACTATCCTGCTGCAATGTGTATATTTTAATTTCAGATTACATGCATAATTCCCCTTGTAAGGAGGAGATGGGGTGGGAGAGAGAAATATTACTATTAGAAGTTTTGCTCTCGTGCTTTGAAGTCCTTGGTTTCAGATTTGTCTAAACTCAAGCATGAGCACACTACATTTGCTTGCTCTAGCCTTGACTACCTCCTTCTATTACCTAGTGGTCTGACTTTTATTTGAAATGCCTGTGCCAGACCCTTCAGGGAGGGTTCATGAGCTGGACTAGCCTCAGCAGTCCCCTTTTTGCTGTGCTTTCTATAGCAAAGGAGTGCAACACTACAGCTTCAGATTGGACCCTGGGTCTGTTTGTGGTCTGTTGCTTTTTGGTATAGTTTGGCTTTGGATGTAGAGCTTGGCATGCTTAAAGAACCTGTCTTGGTTTTTCTCTTGCTTTTTTATTTATTTATTTATTATTTTAATCTAATCAGGAAAAAGAAAACCAGTCTCTCATCATCAAAATTACTTCTCTCCAGGAAGAGGTAAAATAAATCATGACTTTGGAAGTAAATGCTCTTGTCTAGTTAAAAGCTCATCTTTAGGAAATTAAATGTTTTTCAGGCTTTGAAGCCTGACATTCTAATTAGGTTATCAAAATAACCTACATTTTACAAGGATGACTTATCAAAAACCTTTGTTGAACTGTGCTTCAGACTTTCCATTTGCTGGGTAAGTAAGTATAATGAGGCTGGGGAAGCATGGGGACAGGGACAAACTGCTGCTTTTCCCTCTTCAAAGCTTTAGGGACTAATTCCAAATATTTCTAGTTAACACATCTATAAATAACTTTATACTGAAGCAGTCTCCATCTTAGACATTTTTATTTCATATTTGCTTCTGTTTACCTCCTTTAAGATCTAAAAGAGCAGCCCTGTATAGAGCTTTAACTCCAAAAACATGAGGTGGATGGAGGCTTCACTCACAGATGGATCCATTGACAGGGGCCAAGGAGACCTGCAGGAGACTTGTAGAGAATATACTGCTAATGGAGCTGTATCTCTAGGCTCTCTTCCCCCCCATCCCCTCCCCTTTTGTTCAGAGTACAGCTATTAATTCTTTCTCTTATTTATTTCATTGAAGTAAATATTTTATGAACCAGTTTACCAGTTTTTATCAGGTGATAAAATGTTTTATTGCTTGCATACAGCCTGTATTTTAAACTACTTAGGATGAAACATAAAAACAGGTTAAATCATACGCAGTAATGAAAAGAAGCATCTCATGGATACAGGAATCTCTTATCTGTTAGGTAGTTGTTGTTCTTTGCATGTTTGCCATGCTCAAGATTAGTCTTTCTAAACACCTTGTGAGACTAAACAGCTATTAAACTGAATGTTTCAAAAAATAATTCTCTTGCTGCAGGCCTGGAAGCTTTTATTTAGCTGTCTAGGTCTTGGAAGTGCTTATAAATCATGTTTCAAGGCTTTCTTTTAACAGTGGTCTGGAGAAATGGGGGGAAAAAATAGCAGAAACAACTTCTGTGGGGCAAGCCCATACAATGTATGTGCATAAATGGTGGTAGAGCTTTAGAGTAGGCAGTAGCTTGGGGGTGGAGATGTAATTTTGCCTGGTTTCTTCAAGGAGAAGCTGTCAACCTGTTCAGCTGTGCCTAAACACTCTGTATCTTGTTCAGAATATTAGGAATAGTGTGGACACCGATGGACTTAAAGAGAAGATTTTTGAGCTGTCTAAAAATGCAGAAGAGCTTCAAGTAAGCATTTCAACTCTAGGAGGAATAAAAAGACAGCCTGTAGTTTATTTGGCTCTACTGAGGAGAATTCCTGCCTCTAAGGCAGACAGACCTGAACCTGTCCGTGTTAAAGAGCTGCGGTGCAGTCATAGCTTACAGTGCAACAGCTTTGGCTAAGAAAGTTGCTGCCTGGAGGCTTAAAGCTAGGCTAATATAAACAATGCACAGTTTCATTCTTTCTTCAAAGTTAAACTTTTAGGAAACCTCTTTATTAATTTGAGAAGATACATTAAAAAGTCATGCTTTGGCTGATGCTGCTGAAACTATTAGCCTAGACAGACCAGAGGAAACAAAGGTGACCTGTGAAAGCTGAGAACACTTTCACTTGTTACTGGGTACAAGATTTAAACTCTGAAACACACCATGCAGGGTATTCAAGAAGAATGTGATTTTTCTGTGCAAAGAATATTGATAACCCTTTTTCCCTTCCAAGTTAGAGATAGAACAGACTTGTATTATAGTGCATACTGATGACTGGAGTTATTTTTGGTCTTTTCATTGTTTAGATCCAAGCACATATCTATGAGAGCACTCTAGTGAATAAAGAGGCAAGCTTGATCCAGGTTAGTTGCTTTTGCTTCATTACTGTCTTGACTGAAAATACTGACTATGGGATGATTTGTAAAAAGGCAAGGCATTAGTCTTCACTGTGGCACTTCTATTTCTACTGTTCTCGCACTACAGAACCTGATCCTATAAATGGCTTCCAAGTAGGCGAGATCTGCTATAGGACCTGGTTATGAGTCAGCATAATTAAATAAATGTTTCAGGATATTGCTTGTAATTTTTTAAAAAAGGAGGAAAAAAGTCACAACCTATTAAAACAAACTTGCAAACTTCAGAAAAATGAACAGAAATATCTAAAGGCTACTTCCTTCAACAGTCTGCTGGTAACAGACTGTACCTGCAGAAGATCCTTCCCTTCATGTCTCTTAACGTGCTTAATTTCCATGTCAAACTATAAATGGTGATGCAGAGCCCTGTGGAAAAGCAAGTTTGTCCTTTCTGATGACTGAGGTGTGATTATCTAGGCTTTGCTGAAGAGTGAACTCTTCTGGTGTTGTTTTTAAATTTATATTTTGTATTAGAAAACAGAGACCTAAGATGACATTCATTGGACTAATGAATTATGCAAATAGTCTTCTAGGCTAATGGAGTCTCTAGCAGAGGACACTCTAAATCAGCTGATGAAATAGGTGAGGTCAGATAGTGACATGAGAGAACTTCAGTGTGATCCAGATGATAATTTTGTAGCTGAGGAGTTGGGTTGGTTTGGTTTTGTTTTTTGGGTTTGGTTTTTTTTTTTTTGGTTTGTTTTTTTTTTTTTTTTTTTTTTTTTTAATAACTTTTGCTTTTTCTTTTGATTTAAAGTTTTTTTGTGCTCTGCACCTCCCCCTTCCTTTCCCTCTTCGCA
>JAAGNO010015476.1:14217-27689 GCA_033439905.1 Ceryle rudis
ACAGAGCACTGGAACGGGCTCCCCAGAGAGGTTGTGGAGTCTCCTTCTCTGGAGACTTTCAAAACCCGCCTGGATGCGTTCCTGTGTGACCTGTGCTGTCCTGCTCTGGCAGGGGGGTTGGACTCGATGATCTCCAAGGTCCCTTCCAATCCCTGACACCCTGTGATACTGTGATAGAACATTCTGGACTCCCCACAGCATATCCATCTTACCTGGTTTAGGTGGATTCTTACCTAATTGATTCCTAAGATTTTTTTTTTTTTAATCATATAATTGATGTGTCCTTAATTCTGCAGTGATAATCTTCTCACCCATTTTAATATGAACTAGACATAGGCCTTTTAAGTTTTTAAACTGCTTCACTTTTACAATGCTAAAGCAATTATATTCCACTATGTATAAAAAGCCATAAGGGGAAAAATCTAAGTAATTATCAGCTCTAATTGCACACATTTGTGGCTCAGTATTGGAGCTTCCTAGATGAATTTTGTGATGCTACCCCAAACATAAATTTGGTCCTTCTGAAATTCAGCATTCATTTAAAGAAAAAAATAAATGGTAGTAGAATTGAACTGAAAAGAGCAGGAGAATATATGGCCAGTAGCCATTAATAACTGCTCATGTTGGCAGGTTTAGGGGGTATTATTTTTTTCTTTTAATCGGCTCCAAAACACTTAATGCTAATTGTCACAAATACGTTCTTGTGAAGATCTCTCTGTAGTTGAGAAGTGCTTTGGTAGATGGTTTGTGGTATAATTTGTCCATCTCCAAAGTGTTTCATGATTGCAGTAACAGGACAGAGTGCAGCTTTACATTAGCTGCTGTGGTCACTGATGGAGTGATCTCTACTGAAAACAGCAGTCATGTGACTTCTTTGTCAAGGTTCAAACGTGTCTCCTCACAATCTCAAATTATCAAGAATTTAATACTTCTCATTTTCTATCTGTATGAAAGTTGTTCGTGCAGACCTTGAAGCTGTTCAGGTTGGGAAGTTCTGAACGATTTAATTCTAACACTGTAGCATTTAGTGCACAAGTGGCAGAGAGATGCTTCTGTTCCATGTCTTGTCCAGGGGAAACAGGCTAATCAAATGTTTTCCAGTTAGAACAATGGGTTCATCAAGGAAACAAGCTAGTACTGGGCTTACATCCAGTTCATCCTAAGGCATTTTGCATCAGAGATCAGTTTTGTGGCATCATCTGAAGGTTGAGGATTCACCAGGGAGCTACAAGTAGACAGGGCAAGGATGAAGCAGAAGAGGGGAAATAAAAGGACTGGAACAGCAATGATTAATTATTGCTGCTCACTAAAGTAGATGGCCGTATTTTTAGAGGTCAGTCTTCACCTCAAGTGCATGATGCTTTCTTTTGTCAGATACCTCTGGCAGTGGAAAGCTGACCTAGAGGAAAATCAGTCAGCGAGGCTGTAATCTCATGTTGTGCTCTGGCTTCGGAAGCTGGTGCTGCTGTCGGGGAACAAAGTGCAGCTGTAACTGTGGGGAGAGGTGCTAATTTAGCACTGTCCCTCTTGCTGGGGATGCACTTTCCCTTAATATTTTTTCTTTCAGAACATGAGTCACCCGGAAAGAGGATGAGCATCCGTCGCACTTTCTTCTCTTGCAGTGCAGAGGGTCAGATTTATGTAGAGAGGGGTGAGTTCTCCTTTTAGGTCAGCTCAGCCCAAACTAAGCTGTCATGGCAACGGTACAAAAGTTTAGCCAGTTTAGCCATAGGACAGCTCCTAATATGAGTATAATTTATTTTCAGGAGGTTATTAGCAATATTTAAATTTCAGGTGGTGTTAAACTGCTTGATGATGTTCCTAGTTTTCAAAGTGAGAAGAGGAAATCAATTCTGTGTTCTTTCAACGGCGAGAAATGCTTTCAGTGTTCCCTAATGCTTGTGATTTCCTCTGTACCGAGCTGCTGTACTTTTGTGCAGTCTCCTAACAGAGCCTAACTCTTGCTCTGAGTTTGGTGGGCTGCTTTCAGTGGGCTGTGGACAAATTGATGCAATACACAGCTACAAAGACAGAATAGCTTAAGGTTCTACCATTAGGGATGCCTTCAGAAATAATAATTATAAAATTTGGCTGCCGGTAGAGGTTAAGAGAGTTGTATTAAACCTGTTGTTTACATCTGTCATCTATCAGAGCAAAGTTATTTAGGCTGGAATACTGATAAACTTGTCCTTTGGGTTCCTCCTAGCATGGCAAAAGTGTCAAAGTTACTTTTTCTGATTATTTTTGTGGCCTACGTGAAATTAATCGGATGTTGATCCCCACTTGCAGGTCGGTGTTCACACTGTGTATGTTTTCCGCACTATTTCCCAGTTGCATATCTTGTTAAGTCTTTCTGAACTTACAAAATGATGTAAAAATGGAAGAAGCAGTTACTCCACTAATGGAGAATTCCGCTTGGAGTTAAAAAGGCAGGGGGGAGGGATAAATGCAGCACTGGGAAAGAATAAAGATACTCTTTCTATTCTTCACTAGGGAATATTTTGGCATTTTATCCCACAGCCAGTTTGCTGTCTGTTTTTCTGACATTAACTTAAGCAGTTTAGATGACAGCTATTTTAAAAAAGTTTCAATCGAGTGTCCTTTATGCTTTGAAATATCTAGGGAAATGGTTACCTAATGATGTGGGGCAACATAAAAATAAAAATCCTTGGTTTACCCAGTTTAAATTTATAATTGAGATGATTTATAGAAGAATCCACAGTGAATCTTAACCTGACCTGAAAGTTAATTAGATTACCATGGATAGTGTGTCCTTTGCAGACAGCCAGGTTAAAAACCATGCAGCTAGTAATCCTGTAATTCTTTACCCCGAATTCCTTAAATAATTAGTAATGTAAAAAGTTTTAAAAGTTGCCCTTTGTTATTTTATTCTGCTATTCCAGTCCACAGTAACTGTTTTCTAGCCACTCTCACTTTGCCATGTAACATAGCCCAGAAATGTTGGTTGTCTGGGGCCTCTGGAAGTCATCTGCTCCAACCTCCCTTTAGAAACGGGATGGTTACCAAAGCAAGATCAGCTGTGGTTTTGTCTAGTTGAGTCTTGAGAAACTCCTAAGATGGGGATTGCCCAATCTGATGTACTGTGGTTAGTTTGCAAGGTAATGTAAAATGAAAACTGTGAAATATCTTCAGTTTGACTCTAAATATTTCTGAATCAGATTTTGGCAGCTTTTGCATGGCAGGGAAGCTTCATTGCCACTTCTGTATGAAAGATAATTGCAGTCTGCTGTAAAGGTGGGTTTCGCATCGCCTAATTTTAGCTACGTATGAACTAGGCACCTAGCTTTTTAACGAAGCAATTTCCCTCTGTAATCAGTGAAAGAAGTCCCTTCAAAAGACCGTTTCTCCCTCTTAGGGATGGTTGGGATGAATCACTCTCAGGAAGCTCCTCTTTCTCCCCACCATTTACAGAGAAGGTCCCCTTTCCATTTGGTAACAGATTTGCTTAGATGGCTTCAGCCAGATGAGAGGAATTCCTTCCCAACTGGGCCAAGGCAGCGTGGGGACTACACCCACAGCTTTGGTCAAATGGGAAATCATCCTAATTAGCAAATACTGCAAAAAAAACCCCACAAGGCAGAACATCCACTGACAACTGTAGCTATCAATGTCTTCTCAGGCTCTTCCCTCGCTCTTTTCCTCCCTTTTCTGGTCTGGGGTTTTTTTTGCTTATTTGACTGTGATGATTTTGCCCTGGTCATCATTTTACCCTATTGTTTTTTTGGTTACAAAGGGGTAGTGAATTGCTTTGCATTTGTTTGAATTCTGCTGTTTTCCCAGGATTGTCATGGCTTGGAAGAGGGTGACTCAAAGATGGGTTGGTTGGTTGGTCTTCTTTTGTTTTTTTCTTCTTTTTTTCGACGTTACACAAACAGTTGGGGGAGGAAAGAGCATTGTAATGTGGCTGATAGAGGAAAGATTTCGTAAGCAGCAGTTTATTGCTTAGGATGCCTGTGGGGACTGCATAGTTATGCAAACTAGTGCCCCAAAGGGGGAGCATCCTGTCATTACTTCAACATAATATGAACAGCAGATAGAAGCATGGCCAGCAGTGTCTTAAAGCAGAAAGCTTCCTTGACAACAACTTAAAAAGCATCTTTTTTTCATTACCACTCGGTATTCTGCCAGCAATCAGAGGGCAAATTCTCTTTCGTCCCGATGAAACTACATAGGGAGGGATATATTTTGCTCTTCCTAATACCTTTGATCTTTTGTTGACTCTTCAGGTTCACTTAAATTGCCTATACCAAGATAAAAAAGAATCTGACCTTTCTGAATTGACTTCCTTGCTCTGCTGTTTGTTGCGTGGAGGTTGGCTGAGAATGGAAATTTTTCTGTCTGCAGTCTGTGAAGTGGCTCGCTCTGTGTTATTAGGTATCTTGGAAGATTTTGTTATGTTTTTCTCTTCCTTAAGACTTAAGTCTGCTGATTCGGTAACTGACAGTTAGTACGAGTTTTCCTGAACCTCAGATTAAATAGGTCTGTTTTAAACGTTACCAAATAAAGTACGTTTCCAAATAATTGTGATAAAAATAAAAGTGCGTGTAGCCTTTTCTGAGGGATGCGATATTGGTACTTGCTGGGCCTGAAGTATCTGCTGTCATAACCGTCTTTGGAACAGTGTGATGAAGGTCTCTGATGCTTTGCAGGACCCTGAGGATGCTGCTGTGCCTGTTGGGCAGAGGAGGGCCTGGTGCTGGTGCATGTGCTTCGGCTTGGCCTTTATGCTGGCCGGTGTGATCCTGGGCGGTGCCTACCTGTACAAATATTTTGCATTCCAGGTAAGTCAAATCCATTTTGTTACAAGAGGGTTGTGGTTTTCTTTGTTATGTCTTAACATTTAGAAGAGGGAAGAGGAGCAAGAGACTAAACCCAAGAGCCTTTGCTACTCTCGTTTTTGTCTTTCTAGAACTTCAGCTTTTCTAAAGGCAAGGTGTATTGCTCTATTGCTTGCTCTCTGCTGCTGGCAGAGAAGGGCAGAAATGAAGGTGGCAAATAAGAGAGCAACACTTTGAAATCCTTACTTTGCAGAGAAAGGATTATATCTAAACAGGACTTGGGTTTAGGAACCCCAGTGGTGTCCCAGATTTTTGCCTGCTCTCCTGTTTCTCGGTGATGAACACCGGAGGTGGATTAACCCCTTAAAAGCTACTTGTTTGACCCCAAATTTCCTAGACGAATGGAGTTCTGCTAATGCACAGGAAAGGGACTGGTTGTCAGAGCAGTGTGGTGACTCTCCTCCTTCCTAGCCTCCACAGGAGTAAGAAATACAGGTCCTGCAGGGGCCCTGGCAGAAGCACAGTCAGCATGGTTAAGATTGCTCTGTTAAGTTGAATCAACGCTGACAAGATGAGACTTCTGACCAAATGTATTTTCAGTCTTTAAGAAACTGCACTGCTGCAGGAGGAGCCCTGTGAAGGCAGTGGCGTGAGGGAAGTGGAGCTTTTACCTGAAATGTGGGAGATCTGAGTTAAATATTGTCTTTCAGGCAAGCCCAGCACATCCAGTGCTGCTCAGTGACAATTCCCCCTCAGTGGTTCGAGCACATCCTGCCTCCTTCAGAAACTGCTGGGCTTGCAAAGTTCACAGGGTCACAAAGGGAGAGTATAAGCAAAATGTCAATCCCTCAAGCCTACTGTTTAATGCACATAATTATACGGCAGAAATTCTGTGTTCTTGTTCCTGCTACCAGGATTAATTCCCCCCCTCCCATTTTAGTAGCTGCTAACGGGGAAGGCAGAGTCATTAAACATAAGAAATTCTAGCTGAACTTGCAGTTTATATTCTCATTGGCTATCATGTTAAACTAATTTACAGGGGAGCAGTAGAGTAGCAAATGATGCTTGAAAAGCAGAGCGTATCTTGGTGGATTAAGCTCAAAGTAGCTGAAGATCTGCTCTATAACTAACACACGTTTCATCTGCGCTTAGCATGGCGATGCTCCACCTCTCACACGCCAGCCAACTGAAATTGAAAGTGCTGTTTAATTCAAACCCGTGGTACTTGTTTATGACTCACATCTGGGTTGAAGGAGACATTGAGGAGTTGAGCTAACATTGCACTGAGCTAACATGGCACTGAAGATGTGTTTTCAATGTAAAACTTTAAATTGATGGCGTGTGCGTATGCAGAAGTTGTATGTTTCTACAACTGTCTGGCCTTTAAATTTGGTAAATGACTTCCTCTGACTCAGGACTTTATGCTTCACTTTCAAAACTCCTGAAGCCCAGCAAAACTAAGCAACTTCACAGAATAATTGAGGTTGGAAGGAAACATTTGAAGTCATCTGGTCCAACCCTCTGCTGCAAGCAGGACCAAATTCGTTGTTAGACTTGCTTTTTAAGGGTGATTTGGATGACCAGTTTCGATGTTTTAATTTGTAATTACTGACTGCAGTTAAATCATAATTAAATAATAATAATATGCCTGCAGATAGATGTAGGAACTTCGTTGTCTTTCTGAAAAGAAGATGCAGTGTGCCACAGATAACGGATGCAAAACTGAAGACTAGATTGTTAAGAACCTGCTTTTGGGAGCCTGTTTTCCTTGAATTCAAGGGAAGGACTCCCTCGGGGTTCAGTACAGTCAAGGTTTTACCCATGGTCCTGCTGTAGATAGCAACTGGCTCCTACTTTGGTGGATGAATCAAATTAAAGGGAAAACATTTCAGCTAGTCTGACAAGTTTTTCATCTCCACAGTGGTTAGAGAATATTAAACTTCTAACAAGGGTACCAATGTTCTTGTTGCTGGGTTGTTTACTATTTTTAGCAGGGTGGTGTGTATTTCTGTGGAATCAAGTACATTGAAGATGGCTTAAGTTTACCTGAGCCTGGGGCAGAGGCGCAGAGTGCTCGCTACCACACGATCGAGCAAAATATTCAGATCCTGGAGGAGGAAGATGTTGAGTTTATCAGTGTGCCAGTCCCTGACTTTGCTGATAGTGATCCTGCCGATATCGTCCATGACTTCCACCGGGTAAGAAATATTTCTAAACAAACTGAAAGCATTTAAAAGTAGAAAACTGTTCCCCCTCAGTCATCCTGATAAATGGACTCTCTAATTACTGTGGTGGGGGAAAGCGGAGGGTGGAGGAGGCAGCCAGCAGTGTTTTGATCAGCACCAGGCTGCAAGCAATTATTAACCAGGCATATAAAGTACAGAGTGATACAGTCATCGTGAGGTAGTTTGTAAACCACCATTTGCAAATACAGTTCTGTTTATAGAAAGAGGAAAATCTTAGAGCAATTTCCTTTCCTTAGTAGGAGGAAGTAAAGAGAATGTAGTTCTCACTGTGCTAAGTCCACCGAGATAGAAGTTGACCAACTGCTGTGGTGCCAAAGGACATTTGGAAAGGGCTGTTACAGCTTTGACCTCAACTTGCAGGGGCTGATTGTGTCTGACATCACTAGGTATGTTCAGGCACCCCCAGAGGTGCCCTTCAGGCACGGCTCAAAAACCCCAAAGCAGCAGCAGAAAGGGAAGGAAGTGACCAGCTGACTGACCATGGCAGAGAGCTCATTTTCCAGATGCTTAGCAGAAGCTAAATTTTCCTTGGGCACCACAGGCTACTGGGATTCCTAAAGGCACTGAACTAGGCTATCGAAGCCCTTTTAGCTGTGTCTTCCTTTTTTTTGTAAAAACAACTTCGCTAGGAATCATAGCAATAAATTTTTGCTAAGGCAGTTGACAGGCCTGCAGCTCACGGTATTAACGACAGCGGTAAAACAATTAGAAGCCCTTCTTTTCTCTATCAGCCTGATGGAAGCTGTCTGATAGCAGTGAAATGTTCTGCAGCTGGTTTTCAGGAAGCTAAATTTCTGAGAAGGTTTGAAGACTTTGCTGAGCAGCTTTTTTAAGCGAGGCTGAAAAAGAAGAATAGGGAAGCGTCTTATTTTTTTTTATGCAAACTTTAAAGTTTTCCAGGCAGAATGAGTGCTATCTATCAAATATTCATAACCAGATTTGGAGGAAAACGTTGCTTGCTTGAACTATGTCATTTAAAAATATTCCTGAATATATTTAGGGAGCTTCTGTTAAGAGTTAGAGCAAAGCCTCTAAAGAGGGAAAATGGGGAGGGGAGGTGGAGGGGGGGGAAAGCAGTATGCAAGAAGTGAATAAGAACAATTTCATATTAAAAATTTACTTTTTTGATTTAATGGGTTAAAGGCTTTGCTCTAAAGGTCAATGCAAAGATCATTTACCATAGGCATAGCACTTTTTCCCCTGTAATGAGATAAGTTGCGCTGATGATTGCTGTCCTGATGCTATTTTGACTGTTGGGCTCTTGGTGATCAGTATTTTATATACATCTGCAGCCTTAGAGCTTTCAGCAGCTTGGGGTAATGTCTTCTGTAGCAAGAACAGATGCAGTAAAACACAACTCAGTGAACAGAGCCGTAGGATTCATCAGGATAATTCCTTGGGCTTTTATATCTGTTTATATCAAATAATCCAAATGTTGCAGTTCAGGTACTATAAAGATATTAATTCAGCTATGAATAATCATTAACACTTCAATTCACTCATATTTCTGAAAATTAAAAGGATTTTTGTTGCATTATCTGTAACAGTATTTTTTTTCCTTCTATATTTTGGTATTACCAGCAGCATGTCCTCTTTACACTATAACAAAATACCCGAGTGTGGAGACTAGAGCAAGGTTTTTGCTCTCTTGTTTCAAAATGCAGGCACTAGGAATAAATTAATACCGTACTTGATTGCCTAATAGGTCAGGTACACCTTTGTAATTTCATTTCTGTAGTACATTGGAGCTACGTGCTGCCTGCTGCCTTGTACAAATCCCTGTCAGAGATTTAAACTCTCATCCAGACTGCCTTTTATTTCTGCATTTGTGTGCCCTCAAATTGGAGTTAGTTGGATAGGCTTTGTAGTGAAGAAAACAGTAATTGGAAGAACAACACAAGGCAATAGCAGTTTAGCAAAATCTGTATGTGGATTTTCTGATGCTCTTGTTACTTCAATTAAAATAAGGATTTCCTCAACAGAGACTCACTGCCTATCTTGACCTTAGCCTGGATAAGTGCTATGTGATTCCACTGAACACTTCAGTTGTTATGCCACCAAAAAATTTTCTGGAGCTGCTCATCAACATCAAGGTATGGTTAAATCGTAAGTAGTTTGTTCTTATGACAGGGAAAAAGGAGAACTTTTTCTTTTTTTTTTTTTTTTTCTTTCCCCAGAACTCTGATGTTGACACAAGGTGCATGTGTTAAAAAGTTAACTGATAACTAGAGAACTTTGCAAACAGAGAAAAAAGTCCGTAACCTTCTTAGTTAATTTAACTATAATTGTGAAGGAATTATCAGTTCCGAGGAAGAAAACAAACCTGGTTTCATTCTTCGATGTTATGAATTCGATTGACAAAGTTGTGTAGATGTGGTGTCCCTTCGACTCTTTGATAGGAGTCCATGTGGGTTTTAATTTATAATCCTTTGTCACTAAAGTTCCAGTAAAGCACGTGTGTGCTGGACTGACTGGTTAGCTGAGAGGCTTAAAGTAGATATACTGGGAAATCCTTTTAACATGGGCATTGTTTAACACCTAAGTCCCTGGGCTTGGCCCCTACTTTGAACTGATCCAGTGGCTTCAGTGTGATCTGTGTGAGGTGTGTTGGGTCTGCTGTGCGTGCTCAGGGAAATTAGATGTGGCACTGGCTGTGATGGACCAGCACTAGTTGTGAGTTCACGAGGCTTCCAGCAGCCTTAAGATGGACCTTCCTGTTTCCAGGAAGATTTCTGTAGAAGTTCTTTTAAGCAAAAGCAAAACCCTTTTAAGCAAGAGGGGTTTTAGCACAGCCCGATTCCCGGTTCTGCGAGCACCCGACCTTCAGAGCAAGACTCAGCGTCCTTAAAAACAAGGACCCTGGAAAGAACTGAGATAGCACAACCACTGAACCAACATCAGTTTGCAGTACAATGTTGTGGCAACTCTGAATCGCTTCCCAGCAGGGTTTGATAATTGAACACTGCTGCCTGGCCTGTGGTGCTGGTGCTGGCTGGCTTGTCATCACCACGGGGACACGCTGTTCTCTTAGTAGTACTAACTGGGTGAAACGTAATGGCCTGTGAAATTGAGGAGGCCAAAGTAGATAATCTAATGGAGTCTCTTACTGATTTAATATGAATCATCTTTATCTTGTATTTTCTTTTTTTTTTTTTTTTAAGACTCTTACATACGTAGGCTTTTAGTACAGATTTAAATTGTCTTTACCTTGTTTTGTAGCCTTCTGCTTTCTTTACAGACAGCAAAACACTCCAGGTGGAGAAGAGAGCTGAAAAACGATAGCTTGTATCTCAGATTGAGGGAGAATCTTTTAAATTTGATTTTACTGGGTTTATGTAACTTCAGAATGGTTAATGTCATCTTGGGGTTTGCATCTTTCAAACAAAGCTTTGGAATTAGGACTCCAGGAACCATTTTGGAGTGGTTTCTGTATACAAATAAATTCCATGTGAAAAATGCTACAAGTAAGTCCTCTGCTGCTTTTTCACTGCCTATTTTGACATTGTCTGTTTAACTACACTTTCATTTTTTCTACATAAAGATGAGGTGGTGTCTGTAAAACTGTGACCCCATTTTTTTTTTTTTTTTTGGTGGATGCTCTTTTGTTTCCCTTTTTAGTTCATAGAAATTCCACTATTAATATCTGTTAATTTCCTAGTTTGGCGTTAGTACGAAATCGAATATGCTTGGTTTACAAGTAAGAGGCTAACCAAGCATCGCACATTTAATTGAAAATCTGTACAAAATCAAACTGTTTTGAGCATTGTCCCCAACAGTGAGTCCCCTAATTTTATGAGACATCTGTTTAATTCACATTGTATTAAAAATAAAAAAAAAAAAAAAGCTGTGGGCATTTGATGTCTCAGAAAATCAGGCTGAATGTTTTGTAACTGAACTTTGGGAAATTATTCTGCAGATGCACAAAGCGAGTAAATTTCTCTTCACTGTCCTGCAGTCACGCTGGTTGCAAAAGGAAAAAAAATGTAGGAAATTCAAGTGCTCATTTCATTAAAATAAACTCAGAATACATGCAGAGGACATTTTATGAACATGGAGGTGCTCCGGGCCTGGTTTGCTTTTTTTAAACAAGCCATAGTCTTAGCCTAGAGAATCACATTTCTATATATTGATACAGTTTGCTTGAATGTGAAGACAGTGAAAGGCTTCCTTTCCTTGGGAAACCAGCCTGAAGCCCAGGTGTATTTGTTCATCCACCTTGTTCCCACTGTTGAGCCAACTGGCCCGATTTTAACCGTATGCAATGCACAGGACATCTCAAAGGTGACGGTGTTTGTGGCTCTGCTGGATCTCAGTGCTCCTGCTGCAGCTGGGCAGAGGAGATCCCTGCACTGAGCTCCCCCCTCCTCCTGCATGCCCTGGGAGGGTCAAGAAGGCTGGGTCCTGGGGGTGATGGTTTGGGAGGACCTGAGGTTTGGAGGGCACGAGGCTGGGAGTGTCCCTGAAGGCTGCCCCAAGTCCTCAGCACCGCTGCCCACCCTGCTGGTGTCCTGCACAGCAGCTTTGCTCTGGAACTCCCTTGGGGTGCTCCCCTGAAATTTGAGAGAGCAGGGGTTAAGCTACAGGAATTTACTGTGATTTAATTGCCAAATAATGAGTGGGATAATTTGGGAGTATGACATTTTATAAATTCTTATTTAAAGAAAAAAAAAAAATTGGTGGTTTTTTTCTTCATAGTATGTGCTGAAGGGAATTTTTCATCATTTAAAGTGAATTTAACCCAGTCTCTTCTTTGTTAACTGAAAAGAATAGCATTTAATCAGCTGCTTCTCAACATGTCACTTGAACTGAAAAGACGGTCCCTCTGTTGTAGTGGAAATTTCAAATTGTTTATTGACAATAAAAAAAAATAAGAGTGATCTTTTGCCACAGAAGCTGAATTTGTTTCCCTAAGTGATAATTTCATTTTTAGAAAGCAAGCAACACCTACTCTCCTGCCATAAATAAGAATGACATTAAGAATTTCTTCAATGAAGTGATATTTCATAGAAGTTGATGATTATTTACCAGGGGCAGTATTAGGAAATCAGCTGGTAGCTAAGTGTGCGTCTTCAGCTGTGTCCAGTGAGGTGAGCCCAGAGCTGGATGCCTCCATCATTTCAGCTGCAGCAAAATAAGGCTGAAGGGGCTAGAAAAAGCTTGGGAAGCCTTTGCATGTCATCATGACTCTTCCCTTTTTCCGTGTCTTGCCTTAAAACTCCTGACACACTGCCACGGCTTTCTCCAGTACCTTGCCATCTAAACAGTTGTGGGAGTCACCATAACATCTGGGGCTAGATGGTCTGTCTTGAGTTTGGCTTGAGAGTTGTGAGCCACTCTGTGAATACATTCAAGGTTTCCCGCAGCCTGTGGATGGCAGCTGGAGCTCACTGCAGCTGGCATACGCTTACCAGCAAGAGTAGCTCCTTGTAGAGCATGCTTCTGGCCAGCTCCTGTATGGGAGTAGTTCCCACCGAGGTCTGTTGGGGTTTTAAATGAAAACTTTGGATGGTAAATGAAAACTTTGGATGGTAAATGCAGGACTGATCGGTGACAGTGGGTGCTTCTGGAAGGAAACATCTCTGCTGAAGACTGACGTTGCTGTAGCAGGAGGACGGTGGACATCAGGGGAAGTTTTGTGACCTTTTTAAATACAATCATTATGTATTTGTGCAGTGCAGTCACGTTTGCACATTAAGAATAAAATTCTGTGGGTAATACATACTTTAAAAGAATTCAAAGCAGGTATGTCACAGCTGGGGTGAAGGAATACTGCAGTCTTCTGTACCTAGACCACGAAGCGATGGCTTTTGACATAGCTGTTATATTTTTGTTCAACAGGCTGGAACATATTTGCCTCAGTCCTATTTGATTCATGAACAGATGATTGTTACTGATCGCATTGAAAACGTGGATCAGCTGGGATTCTTTATTTACCGCCTCTGCCGTGGCAAGGAAACCTATAAACTGCAACGCAAAGAAGCCACGAAAGGTAAATGTTCCTCCTGCCATCTTTTGTGTTGGCAGAAAGTTCAATGCCACTTGAGTTCAATAAATGGGATTGATTGTGTGGAAAGGAGTGACTAATATTACAGCAGGCGTTGCTTATTGCCGTAACTGGTTCCGTGGGCTTAAGTACATCTGATAGTTTCTGGGTAGGTAAGGAAATAAGGCATTTTATTGTGCAAAAGTTCTCAGGGCCCCGGTGAAGTAGGAGCTGCTAAATGTGTGTGTATGCATGGGTGTTTTCTGGGGTTCGGGCTTTTACTGATGCTTTTCATAGAATGTTTTAGGCTGGAAGGGACCTTTAGGGGTCATCTGGTCCAACCTCCCTACACAAGCAGGGACTTCTCTACCTAGGGCAGGCTGCTCAGAGCCCCATCAAGCCTGACCTTGAACGACTCCAGGGATGGGGCCTCCCCCACCTCTC
>JAAGNO010015478.1:0-14089 GCA_033439905.1 Ceryle rudis
AGCCGCCGCCGCCCCGCTCCCGCCGAGCCGCGCCCCTCCCCGCGCCCCTCCGCTGCGCTCCGCCCGCGGCGGGGGGTTTCGGGCAGCCTACCTGGCGGTGAGGCGGCCCGCGGGGCACAGCCTGGCCTTCCGGGGTGCCGGGCGGCGTCGTCACGGCCACAGGTTGGCTGCCGGCAGCGGGCGGCGGGCGCGGTGCCGCATCGCTATAAAAGGAAGCGACGCGGGGGGAGGGAGAGGCGGCCCCGGCACCTTCGCCTCGCCCGGCCCCAATCCGCGGTTCGTTCCCTTCCGCCCTCCGTCAGGAGAAGCGGCTGCAGCTTCACCCCGCGTAGCTTCCCGCAGGGCAGGGGGCACTCGGGTAGGGTGCCCCTGCCTTCTGCGTGTCACGGAGGGAGGCCCGTTTGGGCGGGGGTGGGATGGAGAGCAGCGCACAGCGCTCCACCTGAGCCCCCAGAGGCGGCCAGGGGTCCGCGGCCACGTCCCAGACGGTGAGGAGGAACCCTTCTCGCAGAGCCGGCCACGTCCCAGCACAGCAGACGGGCTGCCCCAGACAAGCGTGCACGAAGCACTCGACAAAGCAGAGCATGAGCAACGCTTTGGAGAAACACGATGGTAGCAGAGACACGCAGCAGTATCTTGCAAACTTTAAATGCGTGCGCACCAAAACCAACAGTCTACAGCAGCCTTCTGGCTGTAGACTCTGCTGGAGCACTGCCTGGGCCTGAGCCACCGGCTGGGAAAGGGCACTGCAGGGGATGGGGCTCTTGGCAACATCAAATGCAGGTGTTGGTCCCTGCTACGGTCAGGGCCTGGTTATCTGGCCTGGTATCTGAACCACTGCCATGAGATGGTGTCTTTAAGACTGATCGTTTCAAAGTAAAGAAAAAAAAACCTCATCAAAGCTGATTTTTCCCTTCAAACCCCAACAGGTTGTTCATCCTCCAATACCTCAACAGTTGAAGTAGACCTGAGGCACCTTACTCATTTTCTCCTCCATCTCTCATTGATGACTGATAGCATCTCGGTTACAGGAGGAGCAAGGGTTCCCCAGTACCTGGCCTCCCCCTCCCAGTCTGCCCAGCAGGAAGCTCTCCCTTCTGCAACAGATGCTGTTGTTCTCCTGTACCATCAATCCCTTTCAGGAAGGGACAAGGATTAGATGCGGGTAACACGTCTTAAGGTAATTTTTCTAAATGGCATTTTGCTGCCCAGCTTTACTTCAGTTTGCTCTACAGCCCCAGAGGCCCCACAATGATGGCACAGTTCTTAATGCAACGGTCACAATGGCTGCAAGTCCTGTCTTTGTCCCAAAGCAGATGGAGATAGGGGCAGCAGTAAGGCCAGGGTGCTGCAAAGTCAAGTAGGGACCCTGATGTAGAGGCATTAAACTCTTATGCCTTCTCTTATTCCACCAGGCAAACAGTGAAAGCTCTGGATCACAGGCAGACAAGGCACTTGCTATGCAGAGAGTGAGGCAATGACCCCAAGCTAAATAAACACCACCAAGGGACACATTTTGCATGAAAAAGATTAAGGCAGAACATTGCCTTGGGCAAGTAGGAGGAACAAAATCCCGCTCTCAAAGTTTCTGAAGTAGAAAGAGTTTTTCCAGCCTCAAATTTAATACTTTATTTTTCATCTTAATTTTCTCTGCATCCCAGCAGGGAAGGGGGAACAGAAGGAGCGTTTCTGCTGGACCCAGCAGCATCTCTCTCAGATGGAGCCAGGGGGAGCACAGATGCTGAATTAAAGGATGATATTAAGCAAAATCCATCCCTAAGCAAGGTGACCATTCCAAAGCTGCTCCAAGGAGGTAGGGGGGGGTGCCAGGACTGCACCTAAAGTGGACCTGGGCCCTGCGTGGGGCTGCTGCTAAAGGACTGTTGTGTCTGGGCAGCTGCACCTACTTGCTTACAACCAAATGCTCCTGCTCACTGGATCTCGGGCATGGACCCTGCTTGCACACCTGGTGCCTTCTCCTCCTTCACATGGCCCACCTACTACAGCAGCTACTTGCGTGGTGCTGACCAGATGGTCTGACTGCCCTGCTGCCAACCCCCCTCCCCCACTGCCATTTGCTAAGATCCTGCTGCTTCTCCTGGACAAGGGACCTTCACTTCTTCACATTACTAGAATCTCCGCCCTACCCTGATGTGTATATGGCCTACCTACAGGCAGCACTCCCAGAAGAGCTGCTGACTCCTTATGACTGATCTTCATATCAGTGATGGAGTCATTCATACTCTTTCCAAGGAGTCCAAGTGGTGTCTTAGGTGCTTCCCGCTCTTCTCACACTTCCACCTTGTACCAGATGTCAAGTTCAGATTTCTTCATGTACTCTGCAGAAGACTTGGAAGTCATCCTCCAGCATCACTCAGTAAGTTTCCTTCACATGAAGCTCAATGTCCCTTGCTCTCCATAAGTCCAAGCTGATTAACTTCCCTTGTAAGCAGCCCAGCAGCTCTGTGGGCCCTACTGACGCAGGCTTAGCATTTGTTCTCATGTTTCTGTAGAGGTTGGCCCAGTTACTGTAGGGAGGATGGAGGTGGAGGAAGATGCTGGATCACAGCTCTGCCCTTTGTCCCCACATTTCTACCCACAGAGGTCAGAACTACTGCAGTCGTGCTGGGGTTGCTCCACAAGACTTACTTTCAGCTCCTGCATGGGTTTTCATGCAATAAAAAGTCTCATCTGAAATGAGAGCATAGGGCTGGCTGCAGGTCACTTACTGCTCAGCTACCTGGGGCTCTTCTTTCCTGCCTTGAGTTACTAGCATAGAGCTACAGCTTTCACTTCAAAATCTACAATGAATAAAGGGAAGGCTAGGACATGTGGATATGTAGGTCTAGAGCCAGGGACGGCATGGCTTGCAGAATGGGCAGGTGATTACAGGCCATAGAATCTTTATTAATTTGAAAAAAAAAAAAAAAGTCTGCTTTCATCTTTGAGGTGTCTTTGAAGTGATGTCTGGCTACTGGTGGCACCAGATCACTAACAAAGTGTGCAGGCTTCAACAGAAAGCCACAGCAAAACTCCTGCGTAACCAACAAACAGCTGCTGACCTCTTCTGCGCACACTCAGCTCAAGAGCTGGCTTGTCTTTCTTCAGTCTGAAGTTCAGGAGCTCATTTCAGTCCTCTCCAGTAAGTTTTTGAACATTTCTATTTGAACATTAAGAACTCCATCTCAGAGGTGTGCTGACAGTACCGCAGCAGGGATGTGGGAGCAGGGAGAGAGAAGCATTACTTTCTAGGTCCAAGAGCAGCTTCAGAATTAAGCTATTGCACACCAGTCCTTACTCTTCTAAGTTTACAGGCAGCTGTAGTAAGTTCTTCCTGGAGTATTCCCTGGGGAAGAGACTAGAGAAATTTGTTACCAAAATCCCAAGTCTAACACTACTGCTTTGAACCAAAGAAAAGTAAACTCACTGAAACCACCTCTAACAGAGCCATTCTGCAGCAGTCTAGTTTGAGTGTTCAGGGGTGAATCATCTACACAATGGGACTGGGAAAGAAAAATCAGGCTTCTAAATTTCTGGTGGTAACTGAAGCACAGAAACATCTTCAAGCCTTGGGGAAAAAATCTCGTGGGAGAATGGACCTCATCTCACACCACTTTTCAGCAAAAAGCAACAAGCGCAAGGAGACGGGATGTTTCTGATCAGACACTGCAAGAACCACCAAGACCAAACTGGTAGGAACTGCAGAGCAGCATTAACACTGGATTTAAACTTCATCAGCTTAAAGCTTGTTCAAAACATTCTTCAGGTGGTATAGCAAGCAACCGATCAGCTTCTCCTCAGCTCTGACATGGTGAGCAGATGTGACAGCTGTCACAAATTGTTTGTCCCCTGCCCCCACTATTATAAAAAGAGACCAGAGCAGACATCCGCCTCGCTGCAGACAGGAGGATCTGTTCTATAATTTACAGAGGAACAAGGCAAAGCCTGTACCATGACACACTATCGTTTTTAGTGTTAGTCAAACAGCAGCTGCCGAGAACTAGTCAAGACTTGCAGGTTTTGTGCACACCACAGCGCAGGGGGTGTAAGCTTACGTATAAATTGACAAACAGCACTTAGCTTATCTCAAGAAACATGAGCACTCTCTCAGCAGATGACTGAGCTGTAAATCATGTCATATATTGACCTAAAAGTATCATTAAGACAACTTGAAATAGTTAGTTTGTATTAGATAAGAACATTTTTTGCTTGCAGCTATATAAATGAAAACATCTTACAGTCCTGTCTGTGTTCTGTATCCACCGGCAAAGCCTCCAGCTGTGTATCAGAAGAGCTAAAGGGTCTCATAAAAGCACCCCCTACAGCCTTAAACCAAAGACTAAGTTGATAAGTTGTCTGTAAGAATTTTAAGGCCTGAAGCTGAACTTTATTTACTGAGTGATGTTTGCTCCTCTGTCATATTCTGGTTTCTTGGCTTAGGAGGGTTACTGGTCCAGGGTATGAATGGCATGAAACTTTATAAACAGGGTAGAGTGTGGGGAAAGTACTGTTGTTTTGGGAGAACTGTCACACAAAACTACGAAGTCTAGGGAGGGGGAAAGCATCTGAATACAATTAAATCATATTTATAGGGTTGGAGAGTTTGGGTGGCGTGTAGCTATTTCTGAGTTTCCCTCACGGGTATTTAAGATTTGCACCACTTTCACAGGTGTTGATTAACAGCCTTCTGCTTAACTCGGAGCTTTAAGTTTCCCAGGAAAAGGGTAAGACAGCCAAAACTTTGAACACCAGGGGAGTTCTCTGGGCATTTGTCTTGGTCTCTTCTGCTCCAAACAGTGTATGAGATATTCTCCTCAACTGTGACTTGCAAAAGGAAATCAATACATGTCACTGCAGAACAAGTAATACAAGTAGGACAGAGAGCTGAGGACACCGGAATCAATGGCTCTCTGAATGCTGTTATCTGAAATACTGTGACAAGGCAGAAGTAAGAGCAGAGTATTTAACCAGACTGCTTCCTCTGCCTCACATCCATATTTCACACACTCTTTGCCCCATATGTTTAGCCTATGCAAATTTGAAAGCCCCAAACTAACCAAGCAGAACATTCTGTGATGAACCTGGGCTATGCCTGCGCTACACTTCAGCATTCAGGAGGCCATCTCATCACAGTGGACTCCTGAGCTCTGTGCTGTTGCAGTTACTATTTTTGATACAAACCAGATCTGATAACTCAACGCTCCAGCTTTTCCTCTGGCTAGAGGATGTTCAAATTGCTTTCTAGTAATTTCAAGTGACTTGTTCTTTTTGGAGCAGGTTTGATGGGAACAGATCTTAAATGAGAAACTTCCAGGAACCAAGTCAGGGAGGGGAAAAATAACCTCTGCAGGCTGGGCTAGAACTGAAATTCTAAGCAATATAGTCACTCCATCCAGGCAAGGTTAGTACTGCTTGAGTTGGTTCGAGAGCTGCTGCTGGGTTTGTTAATCCTGCCCACGGGCGGAGGAAGGCTGCACAGGGGACAGAGGGCCATGCTGAGCCATTCTTTCCAACCCCAGGAGCCAGCTGTAGAAAACAAGACACGGCAGGTTGGCATTCCATAGAGCCCAACGAAGCCAGAGAGAAAGCAATCGAAACTCATGGACAAAGTAAGTGTTTTGATGCTAACTTTAGTAAGTAAAGATTTCCAGATAAAGGCAATTGCATCCGTATTTAACAGTTGTTCAAGAGATACACATTTAATTGCACTATATAAGGGGTGCTTTATACTCAAGAGAAAACATTTGAAGTGTTTCAGTTCTACCTGTTTGGAATCCAGACTTTCTCGCTAAAAGATATTCCAGTTGACAAAAGGGCCTTGTTCAGGTATCTGGGATCAACTGAATACATTTATTTAAAAGCAATTTTAAATATTAAAAAAGTAGAAATGAACACATACAGTACTCAAAAACTGTCACATTAAATACATGTGAATAGACATGTGTACTGATGTTTTTACCTTAACATTCAATGAGAAGTCACGATTGTAACTAGTGGCATGACCAGATCTGATTTCTGTACACGCTGATGTACTATGTAATAAAAAAATAAATAGCAACTGTTGTTCAACAGTAAATAAGACATCATCTGCAGAGCATACTTCCCCCTCTGGGGGCACCTTCCCCTGCCCCTCCCCCCAACCCTTTATCAGCTAGTTTTCCATAAAGATTTAGACTTTCCAAATACTATGTCATATACAAAATTGCAGACAGTGGCTCATTGAGTTCAAATATAATACTGTACTTAAACTCAATCAATATCATACATTTTCAGATTTCTTATGACCCACAACAAGCCAGAATAAACAGAACTATTGTTCCCGATGGAACTCATTTAGTTTTATAAAATGCATATGTATACTATTTTAAAGAGCGTAGAAAAGAATAGACATTTGACTCTACATAATTTTACATGCCTAGGTTTTCTTTATATGATTTGCTTTGTATCAGTTTATTTCAAGATCACTTAAAAATACAATTGACCACAAAAGTGAATAGGTTTTGTTCTTTAATGCAACTTAAAACATTGTAGTATGGATAAAATGGAATGCTAAATAAATGCTAAACCTGACTTCCTTTCCATACAAAACAGAATAAAGTCTGAAATACTGGAGCTGGTAATACTGAAGATTAGATGCCAGCAGGCTCACTCACTCATCGAGTAATTACTTTGTTGTTTGTAATAAACTTTTGTTGTAAATGATAAAACCATTAACAGCTGATAAATGTTTTGCATTTTTTCCATGTGGGGTTTAGACTGATATTTGTTTCTATCCTAACCACAAAGAGAATTAAATATTCACTGACTACAGTCTTGTAAAACTGAATTAAAAATGAAAGCCCTCAGAAAGTCTGAGATCTGCTTTTATGAAATGAAAATCTTTCCAAGCAGCCAAGACAATCTGCTTTGCAATAGCAGTACTAGGTACTGAAGCCAAAGTAACATTTAAAGCAAGTCATGCAAAACTACTTATGTCATGTCATGGAAATTGCTACAGACAAACTATGGGGAAAAACACAACTACGTTACGTTTTCCAAGTTAAAATATGATGTTGAAAGTGACATAGGAAATGAAAGGTTCAAGTACATGATACCAGTAATACATTTAAGTGTTTTCTGGCAATGCAACTTTATACCAACTTTCAAGAAACCTCAGGTCAAATGCAGCCTTCCAAAGATTTTCGTAGAAATTAGCTTTATAACAGTGTCTCTGTTACTCGGTGCTTTGAGTTAAGACTATTACAGTTTAGTGAACTCTTTACTAAAACCAGCCTGATACTTGTGATCCGAGTTCTATCATTAACAGCCTGATCAAATGCACGAGAGGTCATCTTAACTTCCACTTTCTAGAGAAATTAAAAATAATTTAAATTTATCCTTCTATCACCATTATAGAAATTTTATTTTAGGTAACTAACTTTGAGCGAGGTTGAAGACAGAGGAAAAAAAAAACCGCCACAAACTCATTTTTCAAAGAGCCAATTTAGCTATAAACAAATACCGTTGCAAGCTCACATTAATTTGAATAACAATTAAGTTAAAATGTTCTTTTCCTCAAATGTAGCTACATGACTACAGTACTACTTTTGTACAAAGGCAGGTTTCAAGTAAGCATCTAAATGCATGCATAATGTCAACAGTTAACATTTTCTAGAAGTCCTTGGTTACTAAGAATTCAGTGAAAGGAACCAGCAAATTTCACATATATCTACTAAAGAACAATATGACTAATTTTCAGTAAAATAAGTTTTTGAATGAAATAGATTTGTAACTTTTTTTATAGTGAGGTAATATCACAGGGGAACTGCAATCACAGTTTGGCATAGGTCCACATAATATAAACATGAAATGCCGTATGCACACCATAAAACATTACTGTTATCTGTAAAGTCAGTGAATATTTGTCTTCATAATTACACTTAACTGAGCACTATATTAAATAAATACCAAAGTGGGTTTCATAGCTGTAAACTGCATACACTTATAAACTGCAGACTGGTTTTTAAATTGTCCAAAACCATTCACTCATTCTAACTTTCTGCTAATTGTATATTGAGAATACCGAGTTATTAGGAACAGTCATTACTGTACAGTTACGTGGTTGACGGAGACCACCTATGTTTGGAAAGCTGGCAGTTCATACGGAGTTTTAACAGCATAGACAGAGATGTAAGTGCTAGATGCCAAGGATGGCTTCAACGAACCCAATAAGGCGTGCCAGGTTCCAAGGCTACCATAATACTGGCAAAGGCAGAATAACACAGTATATTTACAATACATATAATTCAACCTCATGAGGTGAAACTTAAATGAATTCTTAATTTGTAACAGCAGCTATATATACAACTGTGCACAGGATTACAGGGAGGCAGCAGCGTTCGCTTTTGCTAAAAAGCCCGTCTTGCATGAAGAATGTGCAATGCTCAAGTTTAGGATTTTTGTCTGTTTGTTTTTACTAGTCTGACAGAATGTGCACAAAGGACACTGGGAAGACCCCTTTCCTCTCTGGCTGTCCTTCGATGTGGCCAATCTGCAACACAGAAGAAAAACATACAGAGATATATATATGTGTATATATATGCGCATGTATGCACACGGAGTTCACAGACTACATTTACTTCATTCAAAAGCAGCAGAAGTGCATGATCCTACAGAGCATTTGCAACTTCTTGGACAGTTTAAAGCAGACTGAATTTGTATAAAGGAACAAAATAAAACCGTACAAGCATATTATAAATAAGACAAGCCAACTAAATCTAAAGAGAACAAAACTACAATTTTAGTTGGAAACCTACATAAACCATTGAATTGCAAGAATCTCACCAGAACAGAAGCCCGGTTTCCTTTTGTCTGATAGACTAACTTTCAGTAACAAGATACAGATCGCTGAAAGCCATTCTTCTTAGTTAACGCAAGAAATCCTAAACATCTCACTCAAGGGAAATGTCCACACGCTACAGTTGTGAAGTTACTTACAATGATCTGCCTGCCTCTCTTACTTAATAAAGGCCCAGCTATTTTCTTACTGAATCAGTACGACTCCTAATGATCTACAAGCCTACTGGTGTTTATAACAAATCCCAGTATTGTCTCACTATCTTCCACGTACAACTTCCTACATGTTTTGCATCATAATAATTTATAAAGAGCCAAGCAACTTCTAAAGAAGAAAACCCCAAACAAATAATGGCACCTTCTATATGAACTTTACGTGTTTAAAATGCGTAAGTATAAACAGCTGTCAAACTGACAGTCCTGGAGTAGCAGTCTTGAATGATGACATAACTTTCTTCTCATCCTGCTACAGGGCTGCTCACTGTTTTCAGAATAATAGTGTACCTCCTTCCTCTTCCACAAGCTAACAAAATGGGAAGGGGAAACATGCAGGGCTGGCCATTTCCTCTTGTAGAGCCAAATTCTTGAAGCATATGAGTCAACAGCCCTTGTTTCCCTTCTCAGAAAAACTCAGACTGGAGCACTTATCGGAACCTGTCAGGCATGTACCCAGGGATCTTAAAAAGCCACTTCACAAAAGAGATTCAGCAACTAATGCAACCATGATCAGGGACCGGATGATACGGTTAATACAGCAGCAACTGGTCATTGCTCTTTTGATACCACCTTTTCTGTTGAAAGTCTTGCACACTTAAATGATGAGAGAGAGGAAACCACGTAGCCAGAACCAAAACAGCAAAGGTTGCGCTGTGCTTAAGATGAGGAAATCACCGGCAGCATTGTAATAAGAATTTGTTTTAATCAAAGTGAAACCTGTCTCAATTTCCCCAGTAATAACAAATAGTTTTTCAGATTTCCAGCAACCCCTGTGGGTATAACTTAACATTTCTGGTGAACTGAAGATAAATATGCATCTCAATTTTCATGAAGGTTGTAAGCCTGCTAAATAGAGTAAAAACCACCACCTCTTCGTTTAATGAAAGGCTAGTGTGCATTACAGAGTGACATATGTAAATACATGTTGTTGTGAACCAGCAATAAAGCCAAACCGAGTCAGGATGATTCTACAGACTCCCAGGAAGAGAGAGACCCTACCAGTGAAAGGAGGTCTTCTCTAATATGAGTTTAATGCTGGATGTTAGCTCAGACAAAAAACTCCCCAAACCCAATGAAATAAAAATCCACCACCCACCCACCAACCAAAAAAACCCAACAAATCCTCCAAATTTGAAAAAAGAGGTTTCCTTTAAAAGTTATAAAGAAGTTATGTGGAACTAGAAAAGGAAAAGATACCTACCCACCACTCTTGGTCCTCTTCACCAGTCACAATAATTACTTCTCCTTCAACAAACGTAAGCTCATCATCATTATCTGCCTGACAGTCATAAATGGTCTTCACTCGCCTAACTTTGTTTTTCCCCTAAAAATAGAATAAAGTTTTAGATGAAGGACACGGGGAACAGCAAAAACATACATACGATAAAAATTTTGCCTTTTTTACTTATGTTTTATTTTACAAGAAGGTGAAGACTACACCAAACCGCTTTCCCTGCAACTGACGACATAAAAGCAAAAATCTGCTTCAACAAGGGTATTAAAAAGAAATAGATAAAAAACTACCTACACAAGGCATAGGTTTCCTTTTTCTTAATATTTGGAACTCCCAAGTGACTTCAATGTATAGTGCACAGCTCAAGTCAACCTGTGCTTCCTCCAGTAAAGAGAGTTTAACATTACACTGTTCCAGTAGACAAACACCTTTTGTCCTTTAATACCTACTTCATTAAAAATCCCTCCGTGAACAGAAAATGAAATCCAGTCTCCCCTGAATGTTACAAGAGAAGTAAGGGCTGCAGAAAATGCTGCACTGAAATCCCAGTATTCCTTACAGGTTTAGTTTTGGATCTAGTGCAAAAGTACAGTATCCTTTTATATCAGATCTGCTTACAGGACTGGAAATTATTTTCTTGAGTGATTTTTCATCCAGAGTGTTAGCTATTTCTTACTAAAAAACTTAATTTCAGATGGCAGTGCTATTTTGTGATGATGATTCACAATAGATTTTCTCAACATCTCTACCATTCCAAGTCCAAGTATTTTCTAGGTCCTACTTTGCTGTATACTGCTACTTCATATGAAAAATCCTGAGCCATGGGCTCCTCCCTGAACATGTGTTTCTCGTGGTAGGGAAAATGCTTTCGATTATTTCCAGATAGACTACAGAAGCAATATTTACAGCAGAACACTCCTGTTACTTTAAACTCCTGTATTTTCATACGAACACTTGTTTGAAAACTTAGAAGTAGGCAGGTAGCAAGAATGCAAAAAACCAAGAAGAGCACAGGGAGATGAGAAGCAGAAAGGCTACCATGGAAAAAGTCAGCTGGTTTAGACGAACCTGAGCCAAAAGTAACTTCACAGAGGAAATTTCCTAGGGAGCCCTCTCTTTGCTATTACCTACCTACTTGAAATACCTCCATGTATTGGCAAAAAAAATTCCCTGCAGATCAACAGTGGAACAGATACACAGCAAAGAGCTGTGTACAGAAAAATAACAATTATAGAGAGATCTAAGGGACAAAGCAGTTAATACAGGAACATGAGCCTAAAAAACCCCCATACTTGAGACAAATGAACCTGAATTGAATACCTGAAGTGAAATTCATATGAGATCAAAGGGATTTTTTACAGCAAGGGTTTGCTGCAGCAAGAAGCTACTTCAAAGAACGCTTTCTTTTTTAAACAAATTCATATAATTTGAACAAAAATCTCAACTCTCACTAGGGACCGGAATTTGATATTAATGGGTATTTGGGGCCAGTCCCAGCTTTCAACTCCAGAGAACCGTCGCAGACTAAGAGCGCTTCCAATCAATCCTCCAGTGATGAAGCAAAGCAACTACTTCTCCAGATAAAAAAAGCCTCCCTTCAGTAAAGAAACTAAAGAAAGTTAAATTCCTCTGAACTTAAAGAACTGTATGCAGCTCAGCTTGTAAGAACACATGAGAAATGATGGCAGTTGCTCCTGGTTCCTTAAGATTAGTGCCACATGACATTTTAATATTCTCTTCCTTTCACTTAGGAGAGCAGCGAGAAGCAGAACCGAAGCCTGAGGTGTATTTAATCTTGTGAAGGCTTAAAAAAGGATGGATATATTTTCCAGGACACAGTTTGGGGCAGTGGTGCATAGAGAAACAGAAGCAATTCCAGGACACGTACAAATACCACCACCCCTCCACCAGCTCCCTGTATCTAATATTAGTACTTATTAGAAGAGACTTTTTGCTTAAGACTGAGTAATAGTTGGCTGCTGTGGCCACTGATAATCCCTCCATGCCCCTATTTACATTCAACACTTTTTTTGTTGTTTAAAAAGTATTATTTTTGTCTCCTTTACAGAAAACACACACACACACAAAAGAACACTCAAGTGCTCAGTGTGATTTAAGAAGGACTGAGCAAGTTTCATTTCTCTAAAAATATCCTTTCAAGTCCTTAGATATTAATAGCATTGGTCTTTACCTAATAATTCTGAACTGATTTTTCTAAAACTTCCAATAAAAAGACCCCAACAGAATGAAGTACCCACAGGTACTAGTGGCTGGTCTCACAGGTCTTACTGCTGCACTGGGATGTAGCATTTCACCAGCTTGGGTGGAAAGGAAATACTCAGAGGATGGAAATGAAGGCAAGATACATTTAGGAGGATTTCTTGCACATAATACTTGAGCAAAACCAGACTGCGGTGAACAAGAGGAGATACAAGCATGAGTGCAACAATGTGTAGAAAAATGGAAAGTAATTATCACAGATACATCATAATTTTGATCACTGCAGAACAGCAGAACTATTTAATTTACTGTACATGTGAAAATGGCTGAATTTGAAGAACATGGAATTTTTCCTCAGAAGTTTCTGTATTGAGCAGTATAAGAGTTTAAAAAAACCAAACTCAACAAACCAAACAATCCACTGTTTGCTTTCTTTCCTTCTTTAATAAAATGACAAATTGCTGAGAACATCCACCATAATTTGTCTGCATATATTTCAAAGTAGGTAACTAAACAAACTGTAGTTGCAGACACTTTTGATCAGATCCCTGTACTATTTTATTTTATCTCCAGAACATCCAGGAATCCCAAGCAACAACTCTGTTATTCTCAGTTCAGACAGGAGCTTACAGACAGAGGCCAAGCAGAGCCACAGCTTCAGAGAAAGCGTTCTTCCTGAGACAAGCACAAGAGAGAAACTCATCCTCTGCTTTCACTACAAGAACAGAAGTCTTACTTCCTTTTACATAAATGCTTTGCATAGCCAATTTAACAAGCAAAAGCATCTCCTTTTTGATGTATTCTTAATGATGAAAATCTTAAGCGAGCTCTGGAGTTTCATAAAATTATTTCAATATACATATGCATGAAGAATCCTCTGCTGGATGGAAATTGCACTGGTTAGCAAGATGAGCAGCAAGATGAATTGGGGTTGAAGAAGACGACTTGAAATCTAGTTATAGTTCCAGCTCTGCTACTATGCACCATCCAGCAATGTCGATTTTGCCACTTCAGCAATATATCTGAACCTTTGTTAACCACTTAAGTACATTGACATTAAATACCCACGACAGGAACATTTACTAGATTGTCACAGCTGACTTTAAATTTTTTATCTACTGACAATAGGTGCTAACATCCCTTCTTAAAGCTTACAAAAATTAAATATATAAATATTCTAGCAATCTAAGGTATATAGAGCAAGAGCATAGCAAAGACAGCAAACTGCCAATCAATTCAGGAGTATGACTGGCACAGGTAAAAAATGCCCAAGCTCCCTAATAAATCTAAATACACTGTCCTGACTCCAAGACTATTGCTGTTATGTTACCAGTATTTGCATCAGCAGGCAAGAGGCCTTGGAAACCCTCAGCATTTGCTGAAGCTGCTTAGGAGCACAAAAAGAGCTCCTCGTTCCCCACCCTAGCCCATAACGGTATGCTGCTTTGTGTGTGCATAACTCAAGGGTGTTGTGGTTGGGCTGGTTTTTCTTTAATTTTTTTTTTTTTTTTTTTTTTTTTTTTTTTTTTTTTTTTTTTAAAATTTTTTTATAAGTTTTCTTGGATTTTTTTTACTTCGTGGTAT
>JAAGNO010015479.1:0-15159 GCA_033439905.1 Ceryle rudis
ACTCCATCATAGAAAGCCACTAGGTTTGTCAGGCAGGACTTCCTCTCAGTGAAGCCATGCTGCCTGGCCTTGATCACCTCCCTGTCCTCCATGTGCCTTATCAGGCCTTCTTGGAGAATCTTCTCCATGATCTTCCCAGGCACAGAGGTGAGGCTGACAGATCGGTAGTTTCCAGGGTCCTCCTTTCTACCCTTTTTGAATATAGGTGTAACATGTCCCTTCTTCCAATCACTAGGGATTTCACCTGACTGCCAGGACTTCTCAAATATTATTGAGAGTGGCTTGGTGACTACATCGGCCAGTTCACTCAGAACTCTGGGATGCATCTCATTGGGTCCCATAGACTTATGTATGTTCAGGTTCCTCAGGAGGTTATGAACCTGAATTTTTACATACAATGGGAGTGACTTCATCACTTTGATTCCTACCGTGTGGTTTTTTGACTTAGGAGGTGTTGGGACAGAGGTTGCCAGTAAAGACTGAGGAAAAACAGTCTTTGAGAACCTCAGCCTTCTCTTCATCTGTTGTGCCTAGCTCCCTGTTCTCATTCTTCAGGGGGGGTACGCTTTCTTTCACTTTCCTTTTTTTCATTGATGAACCTGTAGAAGCCCTTCTTGTTATTTTTTGGGTCCATTGCCAAGTTCAGTTCAAACCGTGCCTTGGCCTTCCTGATCTCATGTCTACACAATCGGGCAGCATCTCTGTACTCTTCCCAGGATACCCATCCCGGTTTCCAACGTCTGTGCTGTTTGCTCTTTTTTTTTTAGCTTGACCAGCAGGTTGTGACTCAGCCATGCTGGTCTCTTCCCTTTCCTGCTTGATTGTTATGTGTGATTTAGCCTTGACACATCTATGCTAGATCTTCTCAGTCACTTTCTCCTTCATGTGCTCAGAAATATGTTCCAAGAGGATTCTCTCCATAACTTTCTCAGGGAGCAAAGTGAAGCTGATCAGCCTGCATTTCCTCAGGCTGACCTCCTTGTCCTTTTCTGAAGATGAGTACACCACTTGTCTACCTGCAGTGAGCAGGAATCTACCCTGACACCTGTGACCTTTCAAAGACAGAAAAAATCCTTTCAGTTGTAGCAGCTAGCTCCCTCTGCTCCTTCAGGTTGATCGTATTTGGTGTTTATATATGTGAATGTTATTCTCAAGGAAATTAATTCAGCTGCTTGCTTGTAATTGTTCACCACTATGCTTTCTCGACACTTCAGTCAAGATCACTAGAGATCTTGCTGAAGTTTCCAGCTAAGAAATATTTTTCATGTCATTTTATTTAGTTTTGGTCCTCTGAACTGCATCTGGAGATCATTTAATGAGGAAAATTTAGGAGAAAGTGAAGGTATTAAATGACCCAAAATAGCAACCACTAAAATGATTTATATTTTTCGATATCCACAACTCACACTAAAAAGCACACTTCCACAGCAGTAAGATTAGTGAAGTTCTGAAGATGATTTCAGAGGGAGCTAAATGTCACATAGACAGATATATCTTTGCTTTTAGACACACAGAGTATAAAACATGTATAAAATATTAATAACATACAGAGTTCATAAATTTGTACTAGATGTCTTAAATATCTATGATGAAAGATAAAATATAAATAAAATCATGTTTTTCCTGTTTTCGTTGTCTCATTATAAAGAGTTTTGTATCAATATGTATCAAAGTTTGGTACAAACACACAGGTGCTGTGTCCATTTACTTTAAGCCTTAAATAAGAAATGCTATAATGATAAAAGGTCTGGTGGCACACAGCCATCTTGGATTAGAAAAAAAAATAGAGTTGTATTTTCAGTGGTTCACAGACACAACTATTCCAAACACACTTGCAAGCTTGGCTGTCTGGACAGCTTGTATCTCTTGTGGCTGTATAATTCTTTTTGTTCTGTATAAAAATGTCTTGTATTCCAATGGCTTGAACCAATCCCCGACTGTTGGAAACTCCTGAAGAGCACTGTTATCATATGTTTTTGAGTTTTTGTATGAAAGATACACTCTGCTGTGGCTAAAAAGCCTATACATAAGTATGTACAAAAAAACCAAAACCCAACCCAAACAAACAATAATTATTTTAATATATTTAGAAACAGGAATGGGAAAAATCTGTAAGGAATTCCATCCCATATGTTGTTAACTCCAGGTATAAATTTACATTGAAATAATTCTACACTTTATAGGAACCTGAGGCACAAATTTTAGAATAAATAGACTTCACAGCCACGTTTATACAACAACACATACATGAGTGTGTATATATAATGTTTATATAATATTTATATCTACATGTGCATTTTGCCTCTTTCTCCCATTTTCTCCTTTTTAAGTCTCTAGGCAGATGAAGAAACATACATAAATAACTGAACATTATGTACTAACTCTTGGTCTGGAAGGATATACTCTGATATCAGTAACTAAGCAAAGGGTCTGACTCTAACGAAGCTCTCCACAGGTTGTGATAAGCAAAAGCCAAATTCAGCTGTAGTTTCTCTATGGAGACAAAACAAAGAAAGAAACTTCTAAGTTGTTTATGCCTAATTTGGCTGATGTCTTCCTTGTGCTCTATATCAGATCTGTATGGAAAGAACAAAATAAAATCATACCTCAGGGAACCAGGATAGGTTGTTTTCACTCTGACTGATCAATCCATATTGCTGAAGGGAGCAGGGAAAATGGGATTATAATCTAATAACCTTGTTCCTTACATATAAAAGTGTTAATTAGCATTTTAATTGCAGGATTTGTACACTGTGAGTAGTGTCTTATATTGTTCTCAGCAGCACAGCAGAGTTTTATTTTGAAGTGTCCAAAAAGTTGACATTAAATTTAATGACTTACTCTTATCATTATGTTCATTAGTACATAAAAAAAAAAAAAAAAAAAAAAAAAACAAAAAAAAAAAAACAAACAAAAAAAAAAAAAAACAAAAGATATGGATAGCTCAAGGCAAAACACATTTTCCCCTCTTGTGGAACAGCGAGCTTCTCATGCATTTCACACACATACTGTGAGAACTGAGCAACTATTCCAGCCTTTAGGTGAAACTCAGTGTCTTCCTTTTTTACCTTACAGTCCTATGCTTTTCCAGAGAGGATCTAACTCATCTCTCAGCAACTTCCTCTCAGAATTCTAACAGCCTCAAACACAGTCAAACGAGATTCAGTTCAATGTACCTGTTCCTTTAAGTCATACGCATAGACATGGCCTTCCAGATGAGGCTGTCCACTGAGAAATTATTCCAATCAGGGCTTCTTAGCACAAATCAACCACAAAGAGTGGTTTTGTTTTATTTTGTGTTGTTTAATATTTATTGGTCATTTTTGGTTTGTTTTGTTCTTTTGGATTTTTTTTCTTTGTTTCATTTTTGTTTTGTTCTGTTTTCCCAGCTTCTAAAATCTTAGAATATAATTACAAATAGTATAGCCAAATAGGACAGAATGTCTTCTCACAAGAACCAAGGTCATGCTGCTGAAAGGAAGTTGGAGTTAGTTACAGTAAAATATCTCATTATCTTCAAGCTAACGTCTAAAGTTATTATCAGAGAAAATATTTCTAAATCCATTTCCTTAGTAGGATTTGGTGTGAAGTAAAGGTCCTGTCTCCATTCATTGACATATATCTCAGTCTTAGCCTAAGAGTTGGCATATATATGTAGTAGCATTCCCTTCCCACAAACATATTAGATTACAGTCAAATGAATCTGTACAACTCTTGAATGAAGATAAACAAAGGTAAACCTCATGCTACTTCAATTGCAGTGAACTTCACTGTACTGACCCCATACTAACAACTATGGAATAAGTTTGTGAAAGAGAAGTAATTGGAATTCATGAGGGCTCTTAGACCATTGAATGGTTCAGTAACCTTGGCATTAATTTATAAATTGCTTTTGCTTTCAAAATACCATGCACAGAAGAGAGACTATTCAAATAGCTTAGGGAATAAAGCTGCTTTCACCACCACTCTTTATTTAAAAAGATCTGACCTTGCTGTATTGAGGACCTGCCATTAATGTTAGTAGAGATCTATCTGAGAAAGGACAACAAGGAGAAAGTCTATTCTATAATTGTAAGCCAACAGATATGCTAATACATTTTCTCAGAAAATAGATTTCTATTAGACTACAGCAACCTTTTCATAAAACTGCTTTAGGCTGTGCAATAAGAAACTAATATCTTATTAGAATGTAAAAAGAAAAGATATCTCACAGTTACTTACATGTTACAGACAGAAATATAAAATAAAAAACAATTTTAAAAAAAGAAACTTGTATGGGAAAAGCACTGATTCTAAGAAGAGTCTGGAAAAGACATCAAGGAAGTAAGCAATTCATGTGAAGTCAACTGCAGATGCAGCATCTCTGGAAACTTTATTTACTTAACAGAAGGTCTCCATACATTAATGGAAAAAACCCTGCAGCTAGACTATGACTTTCCTGGACTTTTCTGTGGTTCTATGAAAAAATAAGTAACTTTATGTATATTTTATCACTGCATTCCCCATCCTACTGAGCTTTGGCCTAGTTACTTTAGTCTTATCTGCCAATATATTTACAGATTCCTTTCTTCCAGTCTCCCTCATTCCATACCAAACCTAACTCCACCCCTGTATGCCTGAGTAAAGTCTCTGTGTTCCTTTCAGGTTGTTCCAGATTCTGCTTTCGATATGCTCTTTTTTCATATCTGAGCTCACTCAGGAGTTCCCTGTTCAGTCCATCTCCTGCTACTCCTGCTCCACTTCTGCATATGAAAATGATCCTTTCTGCACTCTGAGGAGGCTATCCAGGAAGATCAGGCAAATTTCCTCTGTCCATTCGCCCTGCAGGAAGCCTCCCATGGGATTCCAACAAGCAGTTCCCAGGAAAAACAGAATTCAGCTCTCCTGAAGCTGAAGATTGTAATTCTCCTTTCCCTCCTCATTTCTCTCATGATCCTTAATTCAACCACCTTGCTGCTAGTGACTATGCCTAACCATCAGAAGTCTTCTTAATCTTCACACTGAGTTCCTGTATGAGAAAACCATAATCAGCACACTACAGATATCTCCCACCTTGCTTGCACCCTATCATTTTTCCCACCAATAAATGCCAAAGTGGTTAAAGTGTAAGTGCCAGGCCCTGTAACTGTGAGGCTCATACAGATTGTCAAAAACCAGCTTCCTTCTTTTTGGAGGGGCCAGACAGTGTTTCACTCATACTGATCTGTCTTCTAATTTCAATCCGTAAGACATTGATCATCTCACAACCTTTACTAGAACGAAGATCCATGCTTTCAGATTTCTGTTTAAGATATAATCCCTGCTTCCAAGCTTTTCTGCCACCTGTATCCATCCATGGCAGCACTTCAGTTGTTTGAGCACAATCACTATGTCTCTTTGATCCTAAAAGGATTGTAGCTGCTGTGGGACTGGCTGGAATATGTGGATCAGACTGTATGTCTACCCTGATGGAAACTTTTCCTTCCTAGCACTCACCAGGGCACTACACTTTTTCTCTAAGTGCACATCTGAATTGGAAAAAGTATTTCTCATTTAGCCATAAGTAACAAGTTTCCAGCCTCTGCCCGCTTACACGTAGACGTGTAGCCATCTCCCACAGAATCACAGAAGTGTCACAGTTGGAAAAGATCTCTAAGATCACCACATCCAAATGTCAGAAAGCAAAACGAAACAACAAAGCAAACAAACAAACAAAAACACTACCTCACAATCCCACTACAGAATATCCTAAAGTGCCTCATCTACATGTGTTTTGAATACCTCCAGGATGGTGACTCCACCACCTCCCTGGACAGCCTGTTCCAGTGCCTGACTACTCTTTCAGTAAGGAAATTCTTCCTGATACCTAATCTAAACTTCCCCTGGTGCACCTTGAGGCCATTTCCTCTAATCCTGTTGTTATTTACTTAGAGAAGAGGCCACACCCACCTCACCACAACCTCCTTTTAGGTATTTGCAGAGATTGAAAAGGTCTCCCCTCAGCCTCCTCCAAACTAAACAATCCCAATTCCTCATAGGACTTCTCCAGACCATTCACCAGATTGGTTGACCTTCTCTGAACTCACTTCAGCAACTCTGTCTACACAGTGTTCTGGTATTTCATCAACTGTAAATAAAGGTAAGCAGTCTAGCTGTAACCAAAGAGAATATTTAAAATAGCTAAGAAATTTAATTTGCATTTATAATTTGAAGGTGCAGGCCAATAAAACAAACAAACAAACAAAAATCCAAAATAATCAAATTCAATAAAGCAATATAATTTGAGAAGGCTAATTGGATCATATGGAATATATGTCACAGGATGCTATCCTATAATACAACATGTACACTAGATGGTTTACATAAAGGGAAAAATCAGTGGATTCTATTACTGAAATATTGAAATTAATATACCTGTAATAGCTGACAGTAGAAAGAAACTTCCGATTAAATAAGAATATGGAATGGTCATATATGAAGAGTAACTGAAATGCACATAGATAAATATATGATCTGTGATGAACATGGGGAAATGCTGGATATAATTTCCCATTCCAAAAAGCAATTTTCTCCTTCGTGGGAAACATGATCCTAAAAGAAAGGAAGAAGCAGTTGAGTAGAAAAAAAGTTACTTCGTCAAACTATTTAGCTTGACAAATTCAAATATACCAATTTGATTTGATTTTCAAACTGGTTAACTTTTCATCAGAATTAAATCAGTACAGTGTTATGCATTGAGGCACAGATGCCTGCTCACAAAGACACTCATATCAGAGAGGATGGTAAGCACAAAGTCAAATAATGACAGTCATTTGATATACACGATTGAAGAATGATCTACGTAAACATCTGCATAATGAAAGATTGGAATGCTGATATAAGATTCCAATTTTATTTTTAATTTCCTTTTATTTCTTTCTTTAGAAAAGAAGGAGCTTACTAGCAGGAGAGCTATGAATACTTTCAAAATTATAATCACCAATTAAGTCATAATAGTTATGATTCATTGTTAACATCTTTATAGGTTAAAAAACTCCAGATAATCCTTCTCCAGATGCAATACTTTTTTCCAGTCAACTGTAGAAATAATGCAAACCTCCGTTGTACCTAAAAGAGTGAGAAATACCTTTTTCTTTGATAAGCATTAAACTGTCTTACTGCAGGATGTTTCCTACTATCAATTGGACTTTATGCTTTGGGGGTATTGCCTTTGTATTTAAACTGCAATTACTTTATAAAGAAAACACAGTAATTTTATTGCTAAAACCTATCTTACATATACATAACAGTATACCCACTCATATATAAAATTTAAATTACCTTAATTGGGATACAGTTATCATATAATTTAGGATAAATACAGAAAATGGTTTTACATCTACCTTGAAATTATAAGAACAAAAAATAGTAATAAAAAATACAAACATCTTTGTAAAAAATCCTCCAGTTTAACAGAGACACTAGAATATTATTTATAATGTGATTTATGATTAATGTCTGTATTCATGACAGGAGGTTACTATACAGTGCAGTATGGAGAAGAACACGAGAAATATCTCTATTGCAGGCTTTGAAACATTTATTGTATTAAGTAGATTACTATACAATGCTTCTGAATCTCACTTGTTATTTTGCTAATTTTCATCAAGTTTTTTAATAACCCTTGCTATTTATTTTACTTTAAACTTGTTTTCTTCTAATACAAACTTACATTTTTACATCTTTGACCTATTTTTTTTTATTTTTATTTTAATTTAATTGATATGTGACCACATCATTCTATTGATATGTGATTGATCAGCTCATAAGAGCTCAGTCTAACTGCTTATCTCCATTCTTAATGCTGGAACAAAAATAACTGTGCAACATGGTGAGGAGCAGGTACAAAATGATTCTGTAATGAATTGCATACTGGATGTCAAGATGAATATGTATCTAGAAATGCCAAAGAAAATACATAACCCCAAAAATCCCAAAACATATAACCACTGCATTAACAGGTATAAGTGTAAGTCAGGCTTGCAAGATGTATTGAGCGACTCTTTCATCTTGTTCATCCCTGGTTAGGTTTTTGGTGGAAGCTGATTTTTGGAACCATACACAGGAATAAGTAAAAAAAAAAAAAAATAAAAAAATAAGGCCAGTAAACAAGCTGTAAAACAAAATAGTGAAATACATGGGTGTATCTAGTTTGAAGGGATGCCCATCTTCGAAAATGTAGTAGGCTGCTTTGAAGAGAAAGGGAATAGCCTCTTTTATAGGGAATAGCCTGTGCATCAAGACTATCAGGATAAGAAGTGGCTGTTTGTTGTGTGAAAGGGTAAATAAACTTGGCAGAAAATATGGGCCCCCCCCGCCTTGAATTGCAGCTGCTCCCCAGATATCAGAGGGGCTGGGGGTGGCTAGTTTTAGATTCTGAGTGATATCCAATTTGGCACTATTAGTCTGGTTGTGTTCAGTCTATCTGAACTCTCACAGCTCTGGATTCACTAACGGTGCACTGCACTCCCTGATTCTAGTCACACTGCATGGTCTCACACAACCAGTAAGGTGTCCAATGATAGAAGTTCTGAGACTGGCAGCATGGATAGTGCAGTTTATTAAGATCAACAGAGATACAAGTTCTTGTGGATTGCCGGCGATAAATTCACTGTCTACAAAACATGTGTAGGTATACCAAATGTGTTACATTAAAAGGGCAGCTCAGTAAAATTTCTAAGTTTCCCAGGGACATAATCGGAAAGTCTGGATCTTACCCAAAGGCGTCCAGGTGGGGGGGAAGCAAGGTTCAGCTCGTCAACTGATCCCAGGACTCAGATCAGTGATAGTATCTGCCTTGACTTGTCCACAATGATGTCTTCCCTGACATACCCTCTTACTTAAACCATTTTTATAATAATTTTTACCTTCAAGGTGGAGTTTGAGTGACTCTAGTCATAAATACCTTTATTATGATTGGTGTAAATTTCTCTCACTTCTTTTTTAAAGATATAGCTGAAGAAAATTCACAGAGCAAGCTCAGTGAGAGGTGGTTGCACTTTGGAGGCAGGTAGCCTTTGGGATGGAGGTGTGTTTTGGTATTATAATGACATTATAATAAACAAAGTTTACACAAAGGATACACAAAGGACAGTACTTTGTCAAAAACTGACAGACTGTTGGTGCAGGGTAGCAAACAAGCAGGTTATCAGTCCTGTGGTACCATCAAGTTCCCACCTCTGCTGTCATCTCACAGGGCCTGGCTGTGGAGTCTTCATTCCACTTCATTCCTTGCAGCAGTGTTGCTTAGGCAACTGTTGTGAAATTGATTCATTGCATACCAGTTGCACTCTACCCTGAAAGTTTCTCCAATGTTATATCTTTCCTTAATGTGTGAACAATACTGCACCTTTAATATGATTTTAATTTTTAACCCACCTCCGGTCATTATTCCACAGTGGTTTAACTGGTAGCAAGAAAGATACAAGTTATACACTAGAAAAACTTGAAAAAATAAAATTAGAACAAAATAAAACCAAAACCACATTAGAGTGGATTGCTTGAAAAAGATTTATTATCTCCTGGAGGCCTTGAAGGGCAGGTTAGCCAGAATTCAGTCATCAGTGATTAAAAAACCCCCACCTTTACAGCTTTCTAATCAAGACTGATTGTTTCAAGTCTCAGCCCTATGCATCAGGCCCTGAGGGTGTTCTGAACCTGGGGCAGACTGGTTCTCAGCCATCACATCACTACAGCTTTTCTGGGTAGTTAGAGGGCTCTGGCCTGGCCCTAGTCACCATCCCCACCCTAGCCCTGATACCTCACTGAGTGCTGCAGGAGAGGTCTGCTCAAGGGTGGGAATGGCCTTGCTGGCTCCATGGTTACTCTTTGCTGCTGGCTCCCTCCTGTGGGACAGCCAGCACTCAGTAGTTAAATGACACCACCACAAAAAAAGGAAGAAATATTCCTATGGCTTTGGAAAAGTCTTAACAATATAATATTTATAATTATTGGATGTGAAGGGGAATATTGCCACCAAGGATGAGGAAAAGGCTGAGGTACTTAATGCCTTCTTTGCCTCAGTCTTTAATAGTCAGACCAACTATCCTCAGGGTATTCAGTCCCCTGAACTGGAAGACAGGGGTAGAGAGCAGAATAATGCCTTCAGAATACTGAAGGAAGTGTTCAATGACCTGCTATGCCACCTGCACACCCACAAGTCCATGGGTTCGGATAAAATCCACCCAAGGTACTGAGGGAGCTGGTGGAGGAGCTTGCCAAGCCACTCTCCACCATTTATCAGCAGTCCTGGCTAACAGGGGAGGCCCCAGTCAGCTGGAGGATTGCAAGAGTGATGCACATCTACAAGAAGGGCCAGAATGAGGATCTGGGCAACTACAGGCCTGTCAGACTGACCTTGGTGCCAGGGAAGATTATGGAGTGGTTCATCTTGGGTGCACTCACATGGCAAGTGCAGGGAAACCAGGGGATGAACCCCAGTCAATATGGGTTCACAAAGTGCAGGTCGTGTTTGACCAACCTGATCTCCTCTATGACCAGGTGACCTGCCTAGTAGATGGGGGAAAAGCCATGGATGTTGTTTACCTGGACTTTAGTAAAGACTTTGGTACTGTCTCCCACAGCATTCTGCTGGAGAAGTTGGCAGCTCATGGCTTGGACAGGTGTACTCTTCCCTGTATTAAAAACCATCTGGATTCTGAGCCCAGAAAGTCATAGTGAATGGAGCTAAATCCAGTTGGTGATTGGTCACTAGCAGTGTCCCACAGGGCTCAGTCTTGTTTATTGATGATCTGGACAAGGGGATTGAGTGTATCCTCAGCAAGTTTGCAAATGACAGGAAATTGAATGGGAGTGTTGATCTGCTTGAGGTTACTGAGGCTCTGCAGAGGGATCTGAACAGGCAGAATCAATGGGATGTGGCAAATTGTATGACATTTAACAAGGCCAAGTGCGAGGTCCTGTACTTAGGTCACAACAACCCCATGCAACACTACAGGCTTGGAGAAGAGTGGCTGGAAAGTTACCTGTCAGAAAAGGACCTGGGGGTGTTGGTTGACAGCCAGCTGAACATGAGCTAGCAGTGTGCCCAGTATGCCAAGAAGGCTGATGGCATCCTGGCCTGTATCAGAAATGGTGTGGTCAGAAGGAGAAAAGAAGTGGTTTTGCTCCTGTACTTGGCATTGGTGAGAACTCATGTAGAGTACTGTGTCCAGTTTTGGGCACTACAATACAAGAAAGGCAGTGAGGTGCTGGAGCGGGTACAAAGAAGATCAATGAAGATGGTGAGGGGCTTGTAGAATATGTTTTATGAGGAGAAGCTGAGGGAGCTGGGATTGTTTAGCCTGAAGAAGAGGAGGCTCAGAAGGGACCTTATTTCCCTCTACAGCTACCTGAAAAGACGTTGTCATAAGGCCGGCGTTAGCCTCTTTTCCTTGGTAACTAATGACAGTACAAGAGGAAATAGCCACAAGTTGCTCTAGGAGAAGTTCAGATTAGATATCAGGAAGAACTTCTTTTCTGAAAAAGTAGTTAAGCATTGGAACAGGCTGCCCAGGGAAGTGGCGTAGTCACCATCCCTGGAGGTGTTCAAAAAATGGGTGGATGTGGTACTTCAGGACAGTGTCTAGTGGTCATGGAGATGTTGGGTAGAAGGTTGGATTTGGTGATCTTGGACGTCTTTTCCAATCTTAACAATTCTCTGATTCTCTGATTCTATGAATGATTCTTTATACTACTAATCATAAAGGAGGACTTGGTATCTCATAGGTAGATGGACATCTCTCAGGTGTCAAACACCCATCAGCTTTTTAGTTTCTAAAGACCACAGGCTGAAGATTAACTGATCTCGAGATTTATTTTGACTATCATCAGAAAAAGTGAGCAACATAACTGCCAGAAAACTGTCACTCCTAATTACACCACTTTGTGAAGAATCAGAAACCAATCCAAAATTTTCAAGATCTTATAAACGTTTATTCTGATACAGCATCCATTAACAATGGATGCAAATGAGCATCTATAAAAGACATTGCTCTTCACTGCTATCTATTGAAATGACATTGCCTGTTATTTAGCATCCAGGCATCACACCTGACAAAGTCACGTACTCTTGAATAATTTAACATGTGCATGCAGCCAAACAGGCTTCATTCCCATAGCACGTATTTGAAAAGAAACCAAACTGCTGGCTAGGGCCTTTAGAGAATCATAGAATTGTTTTGGCTGGAAGACACCTTTTAGATCATCATGTCCAACTGTTAACCCAGCACTGCAAGGTCATCACTAAACCATCTCCCTAAGCACCACACCTACATGTCTTTTAAATACCTTCAGGGATGGTAACTCCACCACTTCCCTGGGCAGCCTGTTCCAATGCTTTACAACCCCTTCTGTGAAGAAATATCCAATATAAATCTCCCCTGGTGCAACTTGAGGTTGTTTCTGCTTGTTTTATCACTTGTTATATGGGAAAAGAGACCGACCCCTACTTCATTAAATCATTCTTTCAGGTAGTTGTAAAGAGTGATAAGGTCTTCCCTCAGCCTCCTTTTCTCCAGGCTAAACAACCCCTGTTCCCTCAGCTGCTCCTCATAACACTCAGGCTGTAGACCCTTCTCAAGCTTCATTGCCCATCTTTGGACACACTCCAGCACCTCAGTGTCCCTCTTGTAGTGAGAAGCCCAAAACTGAACACAGTATTGGAGGTGTGGCCTCACCTGTGCTGAGTACAGGGGGAAAATAATTTTCCTAGACTTGCTGGCCACACTATTTTTGATAACAAGCCAGGATCATGTTGGTCTTCTTAGCCAGCTAGGTACACTGCTGGGTTATATTCATATCCTTATCAGATCCATATCCTTATTCAGATCCATATCCAGATCATTGATAAAGATACTAAAGAGAACAGCCCCAAAGCTGAGCCTTGGGAATACCACTTGTGACTGTACACCAGATGGATTTAACTCCATTCACTATCACTATTTGTGCCTGGTCATCTGGCCAATTTTTTATCCAGAAAAATGTTCATCTGTCTAAGTCATGAACATACAATTTGTCCAGGAGAATATCTTTGTATGTCATGTAATTTGTGACATATAGATAATCTGTGGCTTTCTATTTGTTCGAAATCTTTGCATGACTATGAAACAACACTTTCAGAAATAAGATATGGCATATGACATTTCATCTAGCCTATAAATAAGTAAAATATAATGATGAGGTACATAGGGTAAATGTAAAGTAAATCGATATCATTGATCTGTTCTTTAGATCTAAATTATTAAAGTTTGCTAGATGATGGATGCAGATCGAAAAGTTAAACTGGACTGAATAAGCATGACTGCACTATCATTGTTCTTAAGCTGTAAGGCAGCCATTATAGATGTCTTGAATTTCAATTTTCAGTTCCTTTATTTGTCTGACCATCAAAGATGAAATTTAACAGGATCTTTTCCACTTCAATTAGCTTACTGTGGAGACTGTTTCAGGTCTTAAAAAAGAATATCATATTCTACCTGCAATGCCACCTGGTAGTGATAAGCATAGCTCATCTCTTCACGAGATTATAGAGTTGTTTCCTAAGTGAAGGAGTGGAAGACCAAGTTCTTGAGGTGTTTAAAACTAAAGTATTCTGGGCCAAAATCTGCAAAATATATTGACTGTTAAGTATAAATCTTGATTGACGAGAAAATAAGATACCTGACAAATTTATCACTGAAGTATCAAATCGACAGTTTTACTGTAGTAACACCTTTCTAATTATGGTTTGGTTTTGGTTTTGTGGATAGGGCAAAATGTCCCAGAAATTTTATATAAGCATGCTCTTCTATATTTAAAGTCCTTCATTTGTGAAGAAATAGGATATTTTTATTTAAAAAGCTAGTGAGAAGATTTAAATTTCTTCTGCATTGCTGTTTCTGAAATTAGATGGGAAACTACACTTCACATAGATAAGAACATGTGAAATACCTCTACTACAGGCTTTGAAACATTTATTGATATCAATCACAGGAGGTACTGTGCTGAAAAACATTACTTCCAGCCAAAAATCACCAAAAATGTGAGGAAACACAAGCAAATGTGTGTTAAACAAGACTAAGAATTTCTAAAAGGTAATCTGTTTGACAATAGCTATTTGGATAATTACTCCTATTCTTTTATGAATATGAAAATATTTTCTCTTTGATTATTTCAAACAATCCAATTTACTGAATGCTGTTACTGGCAGTTGAATAGTGTTTCTTCTAAATTATATTTTGCTACTGAACCATAGTGGGAGTTTTCTTTTGATATTTTGGGTTTCTGTACTAGTTTAATAATTTATCTCCATTTTGCATGACTAACCTAGGATATAGGAAGTAGCATATATTGCATAACACAAAAGAGACATCTGCTTTCTTACCTGACATACTTGGAATTCTTCACTGGAACCTTATATCCAATAAATGTATAATTAATTAAATGCTCTGCCTTTTTAAATTTATTTCAGAGGAAACACTTTTGTAGTCTCATGCCTTCAGAAGGTAGACAATGCTCTGTTATTTTCACCATATTCAGTTAATGTATTTCAAGTGAGAGATTTCTGAACAGGTATAGTCCCATGCAGTAATGACTTCTGAGGAAAACACTCTTACAAAATTAAAATTTTGACTATATTTTTCCTAGAATTATTTATTTTCTTTAGGATTGTATGCTCTAATATCATATCTATTTATCAGCAAAAAAACCAAACCAACCCAAAAATTAACATTTCTTAAAGGGGAAATATCAAGTAGTAGAGGATGGATTTCTGTCTTCAATGTTACCAATGAGTGACTGAATACATTTGATCTTCCCCAATTCTGAATAAAGTTTCAAATTTAGTGTTTCAGTATGTGTTTTGTGATAGACTTTTTTTTCCCAGTTCATGGTACAACCTATCTGTAACTCCTAACAACAGGTGTACCATTTCCTTTCATTTATTCTCTGGGACCTATGCCATGTTCTCTGTTTCAGTGACTTGAGGCAGTATTTTTTTAATCATAAGTAATTTATGGGTTAGAACTTTAATAGTGTCAGACAAAGTTTAATTACTGAAATTGTTTTTAATTTTTATTCAAAGATTCAGGTCTTCTCTTGAAATAACAGTCTGCTTTTGCCTCCCACTCTCCCCCCCACGCACTCACACTTGTTGAACTCTCT
>JAAGNO010015480.1:0-10205 GCA_033439905.1 Ceryle rudis
AGAGCCCTGGGAGCAGAGGGGCAGGATCCCCCCCTCCCCTGCTGCCCACGCTGCTGGGGGTGCAGCCCAGGGTGCCATTGGTGCTGGGCTGCCAGTGCTCTTACTCCTGCCCCAGAGCTGTACTGCTTCCTGGGAGCAGGATGGACTTGACATCACTCTTGGCACTGCCCGATGAACAGCAAAACTGCATTTTGCTCTTGCTGTTGTTTCCTTCCTAGCTCTGTACCTGCTGAGGGACAGGGGTGCAGATCTAACCCTGCTGCTTTGTAGTAACAGCCATTGCCTCACCTTTTTGTAATGTTACCTCTTACATCAGCGTGTTAATGCGATTAAGGTTGGAAGCCTCCTGAACCTGTAGCTACTCCAGGCGCTGACCTGACAGCCCCCAGAAGTGACAAGTGACCCATCTCAGCAGTTGTGGTTAGTCTGACTTCAACCTCCTGCTTGGTCCAGGAGGTTTCCATGACTCTGTGCTGTCCCCACAGCGGGAGCTCTCCCCCTTAGTCCACTCCCTGCTACCAGATGCATTCTTTGCTTCCAACATATGGACTCAATTATTGTCCCTCTCCCTTGATTTCCTGCCTCTCTGGGTTTCCTGAAACGCATCCCCTCCTCCTGGCAGCTCAAACTCCCGTGGTGAGATGCTTTGCAAGCTCTCGCATTCCTCCCTCCCCCTGCCTCCTGCGGCTTTGCTGCCTCTGACAAGGGGGTCCTGAGCCAGAGCATGTCCAGAAAAGGCTGCAGACCCACATCATCCCTCTTAGCTGAGCCCAGGAGCCCCGAGGGCTTGCCTTGTCCCACCAAAACTAGCCAGCCCACTAAATGCATGCTCATCATCCAGCAGGGTCGTGTCCCAGCTCCTCTTGACTGGGGTCCCCATCCTGCCTCAAAATTGTTCTTACATTATCCCGTAGCTTTCAGACAAATGCTTTATCTGCACAACTCGGGTATATTTCCCCCCCGTTCCCTCTGACGCTGTGGGCTTTCTGAGCCTCTGCACTTCAAGAGGAGCATCAAACCCCTCTGGGTTTCTCCCATGTGCTCTTTGGCTTCTTTCCTGGACATCTAGCCTTGCCGAAAAGCCACGTGCCCCTGGTTTCTGCCTGTAAAAGCATCCGAGGAGGAGGGGAACGGTTCTCTCAACCCCTGCCTGCTGCTCCAGGGCAGCCCCAGGCGCTGCAGCATCGGGGTGCTGGAGATCTTCAGAAATCGGAGCTTATTCAAGGGGCAGGGGGAGGTGGGAGAGGTTCAATGACGCAAATGAACAAGTTAATGATTTCCATCCCCCTCACTGGCATGTTGTAGTTTTCAGAAGGGGGGTCTGGCCAGCAGCTGTGCCAGCAATTGTAGCTCCAAAAAAGTATTTTCTTTCTGTGTCGGCTTTCATCCCTGGCCCCTTTGGATTCCCCTGGCTCCTGCAGATGCCAGAGTTTTCCAGGGCTCCTGCTCATGGAAGCCCCACTGCCTGTTTCCCTTCCCCTCCCCGGAGATGGAGTTAGGTGATGAAGGGGGTGAAGGCAGCACTATCTGCTCCCTGCCTTGCATCCTGCCCCAGTCTCCCCCAAGCAGAGGAGGGACATTTTCCCAGGATCAAGTGACGCAGCAGCACTTGCAGATGGAAGGAAAAATCTGCCTCTGAATCCAGAAGGGCAGGGGAGCGACTTAGGGCACAGTTCGGGGGAAAGTCTGACAAAGAAATACCTGTGGCTGAGTCATCCTGAAGTCACCTTCGGGTGCAGGAGCCTTAGTGTATGTTAAGGGTTATATATTGTGTTATATATATGGCTTCTGTATTATTATATATCATATAATAAGCTGTATTATAATAAACCTGGACACTGCATGCCCAGGTTGTCTCCTCTAAGGCCACCGAGCCCGAGGAACAGGCACATGGGGATGGGTTGTTCCTGTGGCTGTTGTTTGAGCTTCCCCTCTAGGGATGGTGGTGTCCATTCTCTTCTGGACCACTTCCCCCTTGAGGAGCAGGGACTCCTTAAATCTTCTGAGTGCCCTGTTTGCCCAGTAGCCAGAGAGCCCTTTGAGTGGTACCAGACTAAACTCAGCTCTGCTTTTTTTTTTTTTTTTTAACCCTCTGCAGGAATGTGTCACTTGAGCTCTGCCAGCGGGAGCATCATCTTAACTATGTAGCACCTCCCTGCCTTCCTACTCACCTGCTCCTGATGCCCTCTCCTATTGCAGGCAGTGCTGGGAGCACAGAGGCAGAAAACCCCAAACTTCTTGATTCAGGTAAGAGTATAAAGGGTTAGAAGTCACAGACTCACAGACTGCTCTGGGTGCGAAGGGATCTTTCAAGCTCATCTAGTCCAACATCCCCACAATAAGCAGGGACATATCCAACTAGAGCAGGCTGCTCAGAACCCCAGCCAACCTCACCTGGAATGTTGCCAGGGATGGGGCATCGACCACCTCTCTGGCCAACCTGGGACAAGGTCTCATCACGCTTAGAATCAAGTATCTCTTCCTCCTCTCCAGTCTAAATCTGCTTCTTTTAGTTTAAAACCATCACTCCTGGTCCTGTTGCAACAGGCCCTGGTAAAAAGTCTGTCCCTATCTTTCTGGGCCACCAGAAGGTCTCCCTGGAGCCTTCTCTCCAGGCTGAACACCCCCAGCTCTCCCAGCAGAGGGGTTCCAGCCCTCCCAGCATTGCTGGGGCTCCTCTGGCCCCACTCCAGCAGGTTCCTGTCTCTGCTGTGCTGAGGACTCCAGAGCTGGCCCCAGCACTGCGGGGGGCGGGGTCTCCCCAGAGTGGAGCAAAGGGGCAGGATCCCCTCCTCGACCTGCTGCCCACACTGCTGGAGATGCATGGGAGTAAACAAAGCACAAAGGTGATGCAAGGACCCCAGCTGTCAGTGTCACAACATCCATCCTCATCCTTCCAGTCCCACTTGGGCTGAGTTCAGTCTCAAGTCCCTGCTGGGCCACTGCCCTGTCTCATCCTCTTCAAGCTGCCCAGACCCTCCACTTGGGCTTGGCACAAGTAGATGGGCAAGTGAGGAAACTAGAATGCCCTAATTGATGCCAGTGGCTCTCCACTGTCACTCAAACCTGTCCTCAAAACTTTGAGGGCCCCCATGGGTGAATTTGGGCTGGTTTTCTCTGAGAGGAGCATCTCTGATGGCCAAAGTCACCATGGTGGGTTTTTTGTCACTCCTGGGAGCCCTGCAGACCTCCACTGACTTGGAGTCCGAATCCTCACAGCCTCCCTTCACTAGCCCAAAAACCAGGTCTGGTAGCCACATTTCATGCCCTAGGCTTCCCCCCTTCATGCTGATGCTGTCCCTGCTCCCCTCAGCCCTGTCTCTGGGGTGCTGGGTGCCACCAGCTCTGCTCTGCGGTGGGCAATGTGGGTCAGCCTGGCAAGGGGGAGGTTGCCGGCAGGTGGCAGCCTGTGCAGGCAGCACAGCCCAGCTCTGAAGCTGTTTCATGGGATTTTATAGCTCTGGGTTTCATGGGAGCTGTTGTCACAGGAACAGGAGATCTGCCCAGAGCCCGTTAACTGCCTCGGTGCCGCACCGCTGGCCGGAGGAGGAGGATGATGGCCGAGGGAGGATGCACAGAGTAACCAGAAGGCCCAGGAGACTCCTCTTAAAGGCGTGTGGTGAGTCCTTTGTGCCCTGGAGCTTGTAACCTTTTCCCAGCTTTGCAGAGGCAGTGGGAACGTGCTGGTTTATTTAGGTTTTTTTTTTTTCTTCTTTATTTATGGATTTAATTGCCATTTACAATCTGCTGCTGTGCTGTTGGAGCACAAGGCTGTGCCCGGGGTGGGGGGTGGGGGTGACCATCTTCTGCCAGTGTGTCCTGACCATTGTGTTTTCCAGCTTTCCACACAAAGAGGGAACAGTAGGTGACGGCCAGTGCAGGTCTCCCAGTTTCCAGCTTGGCAGGGGGGTGAGGGTGTAAAATGTCCTACCAGTGCCTGATCCCAGCACATCTCTCATCCTGTGCTGCAGCTCAGGCACCTCCTCTAGTTCTGTGGCCAGACAGGAGAGGGTACAGGCACGTCAGTGCCACTGAGGCGGTGGCAGAACATGTGTCACCCCCTGCACATGGCGCCCAGAGGGGTGACATCCCTGTTGCCAGGGAGGGCGAGCAGCTGAGGCCAGGCTAATCTCCTTAGTGTCCTGAGCACCATCACAAGAGTGAAAGGAGGATTAGAGGGCGGGGTGGCGTTAGCGACCCGGGGTGCTCATTGGAGAGGAGCAAGGAGATAAGTGAGCCAAACAGAGAGGGAGAAGACCCTGGGGGAGATCAGTGGAGGAGCCAGAGAGGCTTCAAATAACCCAACAGCTGGGGTCTCTGAGGAAGTTAAAGCTTTAGACAATATGCCCCAAAATCCTGGCCAAGCCATCCCCTCCTCCCCAGGAGGAAGGTGTTGCCAGGCAGTCTGGGGCCTAATCCATTCCCTCCCATCCAGAGGGGAGGAGGTGGATGCCCTCCCACCCCTATCACACCCATGGGGCATAAGAACATTTCCTCAAAGCATACACAGAGTGAATACCCACTGGATTTTACCCCATACTCAAGAGACATGGAGGAGCAGGACCTGGAATATTGTCCCTTTCCCTGATCAGGAGGCAAAAGGTGATATTTTCTGAGGCTATTGCTCACAAAGCCTCCGTGAAAGAGCAAAGATACTGGGCTCCAATCCCTGCTCCTGGCCCATGGGGTCACGGGGTCCTGTGGGTTCTTTGCAGGTGACTAATGGGACTGGAGCTGTTTCGCAGGTAGCTTTGAGGTCCAGTGGCCTGTCCCACAGGGGAGCGTGGCAGGGTATGTGCTGCTCGCTGGGCTGTGCCACCTCTGTGCAACTTCCCATAGGGAGCTTCAGGGCTGGAAAAGAAGGAAAAAACTGGTACCTGCTATTAAATACTGCTCATGAAGGTGAGGCAATGGCTGGAACCCCTCTGCTGTGAGGCCAGACTGAGAGATGGGGTTGTTCAGCCTGGAGAAGAGAAGGCTCTGGGGAGTTCTTGTGGCCTTTCAGCCCTTCAAGGGGCCTGTCAGAAAGATGGGGAGGGACTCGTTATCAGGATGGATGCCCCATCTCAGGAAGTGTTCAAGACCAGACTGGCCAGGGCTTTGAACAGCCTGCTTTAGTGGGAGGTGTCCCTGCCCGTGGCAGGCGGTTTGGAACTAGATGATCTTTAAGGTCCTTCCAACCCAAACCATTCTATGATTACTACTCGATGTTTGTTCCTTCCTCCCAGCTGTCAAGGAAACCACAGCATGGTTCACATACCCAGCTGGCCTTGCCACAGTTGCTGACGTGTTACGTCCTTTTAATCCATGTCCAAAATAGCTTCTCCACCTCTCCATTTGTGCTGGCTTACACAACACCTTTCACTGCACTCCTGCCTGCCATCATCATCTTCTGTTCTCCTGCCTGGTGACATGGACCAGGACACCAGACTCTTCCTTAGAATCACAGCCTGGTTTGGGTGGGAAGGGACCTTTCAAGGCCATCTAGTCCAACTCCTCTCATGAAAAGTCTTCTTCCAGGCTGAGGAAGCACAATGGCCTTTTACGTAATGGGCTGTTCTGCATCAGCAGGGTCCAAGGCTGATGTGTGATCAGCGTGGCCTTGCTGCTCCATCAGCCCCTGATGAGCTTGGTGTCTCTGTGGCAGACGTTTTGGTGCTGCTGGGCTTGCAGGGTGCTTGCGGTCCTTTCATCGGTGACAGGACCGTGGCTGTGAGCAGCAACAGCCCAAAACCTTCAGGTCCCTATGACCACAGCACCGTGTGTGCTCCGGTACACTGCCTCGGCTGTTGGTGACAGCCTGCCCTGTGTCCCACTGACACTTCCCCGGCTTGGTGTCACCCCTCTGGCCCTTTCCCAGCAGAGCATGGTGTGCTCTGACCACAGGAAGCTCTCTTGCTGTAAGCAAAATCCCAGGGACACACACACACACTCACCTCCTTCACAGCTGGTTTGGACCCAGCTTCCTGTGGATGGGGGAGGATTTCCCCTCCCACACCTGCAAAAGCAAGGGGTCCTGACTCCCTCCGGTGGGGTGCGAGGGCCAGGAGGGCTCCCCTTACACCATGCTTACAGGGATAAGAACTGGGGGAGGGGGGGGGGGGGTACCAGTCACACGAACCTGGACTTTGTCACTGAGGGATTTCCTTCCCCTTTCTTCTGTGTTTTCACCTTTTTTGCTCTCTTCAGAGGGTGATTTCAGAACAGTGCGGTAGCCACATGGTCCTATCGTGGTTTAACCCCCAGTGGGCAGCTAAAAAACAGCCATTATATGGTTGAACACCCTCCTGCCAAGGGGACATGGTGAACAAATTCCATATTTTCCTTTCCTGGTGCTCTCAGCTGCTCCCCCGTCACGGCTGCCGAGGAAGATGAGAGCTCAGCGTGTGAGCCTTGTCAGCTCTGATCTCCGAGTCCCATCCTGCCTGGGCAGCTGGATCCTTTCAACCACAAGCAGCTCCAGCCCTGGTCTGTAAAGGAATAGGAAAAGCCACTGGGCTCCTGCTTAATAGTTTTTAGGTCCCATTGTGGGGGAGCAAGGTCAGGGACAGGGGAGTGCTGCAGCCAGCTCGTTGAGAAAGGCTAGTGGACCATGGCAGGGCACGCACACAATAGCTCAGTGTCCTCCTCTGGTCTGGTTCAGTGCTTGTCCTACCCTCGTGGCTTCAGCCAGATGATTCAGAATTGGTTTGTGGTTGAAGTGACTCAACCAGTGTCCTTTTCTGTCACCTCAACATCACGCATTCGCTATCCACTCCCCACCACACAGCAAAGTGAGGGTAGAAAATCACAGAACAGCGTACGCGTCCAAAGGAAAGAGAGCAAGGGTTGAGTTGGGCTGGATGCGAGGGACTCTTCCTCAGATGGGACAAAGCTACGGTGCATGGAGCAGACACATTACCCCTTGTCCCATTGCTCAGGCTGTGGCCTCATTGGGGGAGAGATGATGCCAACCCCAACCCGAGCCAGGGGAGCAGGGCAGGTTGCAGCTTTTGCTGTCAGGCACAATCACACCACAGCAAAAATCTGTGTATCGCGGGTAGGAGGCAGCAATTTCCAAGTCTTCCTAAAATGTTTTGCTGATCCTCTGTAAAGCCGCTGCAATCTCAAATCAGATCTGATGGGTCTAACCAAAAATGGCATTTTGGGCATGGGTTTCCAGCCCAGCAATCCCTTGGTCAAGCCATAAATCCTTGTTGCCCAAAATACTATTAATGTTGAGTAGCTCCAGCGTTTTCCCATTGGTCTGATGCTGATGGCAGGAGAAGCCTGTCACTAAAGCTCACCTGGATTTACAGAGGGGTCTCCAAAAGAAGCTGAGCTCCACTGGGATGAGAAGGGAGGTTCCTGCGTGACTTCTGACACTGTTATCTAACAGGCTGAAAGGCAGGAAACAAATGACATCATGAAGGCTGAACAGTAGGAATATTTCTGACAATATTTCAGTAGGAAAAAAACCAAAAGGCTTAAGCACAAAGGGCTGCAGAAGAACCTCACCTGGATGCTCAGTGTCTTAAAGCATCTCGAAGGGGTCATCTTGCACCGTGTGCCTTTCCCTTTTAATTCCATGAGCAGGGAGATGCTCTGATCTGGCTGTTGCTCTGTGGAGTGAAACATGGAGCATGGGGGGTGTCTGTGGCAGTGTCAGCCCACTGCTGCAAGAGCTAAAAATCCCAGAGAAAGGAAGGAGAGGAGGGAAAAGCAACCACAGCAGTGGCTTTGTTTGGTTTAAATGGGTTGCCCTGACTGAGGAGGGACATAATGAGCTAGATACAATGCAGGGGGAGGCAGTGAGGATGACTGGGTAGACCTGGAGCTCTTTGAGAGTAAGGGGTGTGAAGGAGGCATATGGAATTATAAACTGGAGATGTTTATGTCTCTTCTGCAAGAGCTTGAATGAAGCTGGAGTTAAATGCCGAGCTGTAGGTTCACAGCCCTCCTCCTTACAGGATGTTGCAGATGCTTTCACGGTTTCCATGGATTAAAAAAAGCAACCAAATACATTTATGGAAGAGGCAGGTGGGAGGATGTGAGAAAACTGACTGGCTGAGAAAGATGAGAGAGGGTCAGTGGGGGCGGGAGGGGCTATTTGGGGACCTGCAAGAGGTGGAGGTGGAGGTGGAGGGGCGGGAGCAGCCTGCTGGGTTCGGGCTGGGTCAGGAAGGGGGTCAGCCTGGGGCAGAGCTTGGATGCTGGAGGAGGGGTAGCTCTGCCTGGAGGAGCAAGAAGCTTCTGTGGGTTGGGACTTGGAAAGAGGGAAGGGGGAACGTGGAAGAGCCTGGGGGAGAAGGGGTTGCTGGATCAAAGCAGGGCTGTTGCGGAGAGGAGGCTTTGCTGAGGGATGAAGAAGACAAGAGGTTCATTGAGTACAGGCTCTTGCTTTCTTTCAGCTCTCTCTAGCTCTGCTACAGTCCAGCTGGCAGCCGGGGGGGGACATTTCTCATCCCCCCTCCTTCCTGCTGTAGCCCCGAGGGGCTGAGCACACAAAGCCTGGCAGCTCTGAATGCTCCCTGTGTTGTCTGCGCAAAGCAAATGCTTCATCTCTGCTCACAGCCAGACCGAGATGGGAGAGCAGCTCTTGGGCAGCTCTCAGGCAACCCAACAGTAGGAACCTGAGACCCCCATGCAGGGACTGACCCATCAGCAGCACCTACACACCGGGGTCTATCACTGAAAAAATCCCACCCTGCACAGGGAATGTAGTCACAGACTGGTGTGGGTGGGAAGGGACCTCCCAAGCTCATCGAGTCCAACCCCCTGCAGTGAGCAGGGACATCTGCAACTAGAGCAGGTTGCTCAGAGCCCCAGCCAACCTCACCTGGAATGTTGCCAGGGATGGGGCAGCGACCACCTCTGGGCAACCTGGGCCAGGTTCTCACCACACTCAGCATTAAAAATTTCTTCCTTCTCTCCAGTCTAAATCTCCCTATTTTAGTTTAAAACCATCACCTTTTGTCCTATAGCAAGAAGCCCTGCTACAAGATTGTCCCCATCTTTCTGACACGCCCCTTTAAGTGCTGAAAAGCCACAATAAGGTCTCATCTTGCCAGCAGAACTGGAAGGGAGATGGTCGATGTCTGAGTTTGGAGGCTGTTGGTCTGTACTCAGCCAGGCTCTGCTCGTGATCTCCCTGCGTCAGACCTGCTGTGCACAGGGCAGCAGCACTGTCCTAACCCTGCTCAGTGCACAGCTCACATTACTCATGCTTTTCTGGCCCGGGATGGGGAGGACAGACCCATAAGTGATGTCTCCTGCTCGCTGTGCCACTGATGAAAGGGGCACCACGTGGGGCTGCAGCGGGGGAGCAGGGCAGGGAGAGGCAGACAGGCAAGGAGAGGCGAGGAGTAGTTCCAGGGGTGCTTCAGCACTTAAAAGAGGGTGAGAGAAGGATGCTGGGTTTGTAATAGTTATTTAGTAGAGTCTCCTAAAGGCATTTAAATGCTATAGCTTGTCTCCTCTGCTTGGTTTCATGTGCCTGCCCTTCGTATTTCAGTCAGGAGCAAGTGTGAGAGCATGAAAATATTTCGGTCTTGAAGGAGTTAATGCCTCATGCCTGCAGCGCCTGGGCTGTAATTCAGCTGCTGCTTTATATTCCTGAGCACATCCCCCCCCTTCTGCCATCCCCAGTCGTAAAAAAAAAATAAATCTATCTTCCCAGGCGCTGGAGACAGGAGCTGTGCTGGGGACTGTCCCAACGCACCCTGCCCGCAGCGGGGCTCAGCTGGCCACGCTCGCCCCTTGCCCTTGTCCACCGAGTGCCCCAGTGCCCCTTGTGCTCTAATTCGCGGCCGCTGTCGTGAGCTGGATTCGCTCAGGACTTAAACTGTAAATGCTTCTTAAGGGCAGGCGCTGGCTGGGCGGTGTTACTGGGACACCAGCACTCGGCAGCATCCCGAAGGCAACCCCGGGATGAAGTGGATAAAACCAAAGTGTGGGGCATGGAGGGGTTTGGGGGGTACAACCCCGCGAGAGCCTGGTGGGCAGTATCCTCCCTTAGACTGCTGCTGTCCTTACCCATGGGGTGCATGGGGGTCTGCATAGAACTGTAGAATTGTTTTGGTTGGAAGAGAGCTTTCAGTTCGTGGAGTCCAGCCATTGCCCCAGCACTGCCGGGTCATCACTAACCCATGTCCCTCAGCACCACAGCTCCACGGCTTTGAAACCCCTCCAGGGATCATGGGGACTCCAGCACTGCCCTGGGCAGC
>JAAGNO010015481.1:0-34654 GCA_033439905.1 Ceryle rudis
GGTTTGGGGTTTTTTTTATTATTATTATTATATAAAACTTTTAAGGTTTAAATAGGAGGTTATCCCTGATTCAGGAAGTCTCTGCTCACTCGGGAGAATAAATGTCACCCTGTAGATATTTGTGGTGCTAACTCCAGAGAGGGTGGATGCCAAACTGGAGTGGAAATGAGTTTCCATTGCAAGCAGACCAGCCTGAGATGGTACCCAGCGATATCTTTGCTTATCAAGCTGCGCCTTTGCCTTGCTGTTATCTCCCTGTGGGTAATGAGAGGCATGCAGAGATCCCGAGATCCCTCAGGCATCAAATGTGTTATCTTTGCATCTGAACATGGATTCAAAGAACAAAAGTCATGTGTGTGGATGTCCTTCCAAAGAGAGCAGGAGCGACCCCATTCGTTAGGGAGAATTCGGTGTGAATGAGATGTGCTGAAAGGGGGTGGGTTTCTTCTGAATTGGGCTTGAGAAAGTGCCTGGTACCAGCTTACTACCAGTTGTTTCTTTCCTCAGCCAAACCTAGTCACATCTCAGAGCCATGCCAGAAGCTCTAGAAGTCATGTTTATTCATGAAGGAAATTTATTCTCTGCTGCTTCCTAGATAAGCTTTGACCTTATATTTGCTGTAAGTGTAGATATGACTTAAATAAATGTTTTTGAGCTCTAGTCTGCTGCTTCTGCAAGACACTGTATACCTGTGCCTCGTGATGATTGACCTGTTTTCTGTTTATTAACCTTTTAAAGGGAGAGGAAATGAGGGCCTGAGCTTTGATTCACATTTAGCAGGAACAGTGGAAAAGGTTACCACCTTCTGCAGCCGCGGTGGGCTTTCCTAACCCACTGCAGCCAGGGCTGTGTCAGTGGTCTTCAGCCACTTCAGAGTCACAACCTTTCAGAGGGCTCTCTGAAGCCCAGCTGAGGCTGGTGGAGCCCTTGGCTTTCACTTGGGGCATTTGGCTTGCAAAGAGGGAGGCTGAGGTGCTGGATATAAGGATCTGAGTTCCAGTATGTGGCTGACAGCCTCCCGCCCATTCCTTGAGCCGGACTCCAGGAGCCCGCTTCGAGAAGGAGAGAGTTGGCTGCTAGCAATTACACTAATTATGTGGCTTACAGCAGAATGATGAGTAGTTCGATCTGCTTATCTGAATGAAGGTTAAAAGGCAGATTCATTAGAGTCCTGAAGGATTTCTCCCTGCGGCCCTTCAGAAGAAGATATTTGGCTCCAGAGAGCACTTCATGATCTGCTAGGCAACAGCAGGACAAAGCTGAGTGTCTGAAAGTCACAGTTAAAATATTTGAAAAGGAAAAGTCTCTTTTATATAGATATATATTTCGAATTACAAGAGTTTTTAGAGTGCACCTGACTGATTACCCAGGGATGTGGTAAATGCTACTGTCTTGAAGAAATCACTTGCTTATTTTCACACTGCTTCTCCAGACTCTGCTGTGGTCCTGTCCGAAGCAAAGCACAGCCCTTGGTAGTTTGCGTTCCTTGGCCTTTGATAACAAGCAAATGAGCAGCAGTTCCTTGATTGAAATGGAGTTGAAGGGGAGGTGGCTCATTTGCACCTGCTGCCTGGGGTAAGGATTGATAAATACCTCAGCATCCTTCCTGCAGACACTGAGTGAGAGGGAGAAGACAATATTTATAATTACTATTAAGAAGCACTTAGCAATCACCAAACATGATTAGATCAGGCAAAACAAATAGTTATCTTTATTACATTGATGAAGGCCAAGTGATGCCACAGGGAAGAGAGAGATTTCCTTTTTCCAAGGCACAATGCAGCTGTTTCTGCCCTCAAATATTTTTCTTAGGTGTTGATCTGTCACACTGATATGACTGAATGTTGCCTGCCACCCCCCAGCAGCTTGCCAGGGTAAGGTCTATCAGACTGGGAGAAAGTAACCAGTTTTCTGGAAGGCCATTTGATAAAGGTTATCTGTGTCTTGGTTTGGCTGGACAGGCACAAACTTTGGCCTGATGTTGGGATGGGATGACTACAGGGTGATTGGCATTAGACTGCAAATGTGAAGCATCTTGAAAGTAGCTCTCTTTGTATTATTCCCGTTCGTTAAATTCAAGTGACTCAGCACAAGCTCTCTCCTAGTCATTGGAAAAAGAGGACAACTCCAAAGAAGGATTGGTTTTCTGAAATTTAGGGAACAGTCTTATGGTGACATGAGCTGCCAGCCAGAGCTCTGGATTCCACCAGCTTCTTTAGCTTTACACATCTGGCTCTCAGGTGCATATATTTTAGGGGTATGAATCCCACCTTTAAAAGCTGGACCCTTCCAGGCAGCTGCATAAATATTATCAGCGTGTCTGGGGAGGGGCAATAAGGAAGAGCGGTGTTGGAAGAGCTAATAGGCAGATATGAGAGGCCTTTACCGAGGCAATAATTGTTAAAGATCCACTTTGTGTGTCTTGCAAGGCCAGTCTTGTGTGTCGTCGCTTTATTTTAATCAAAGAGCTTTTGTTACAAAAGTGAACACCTAAAATCTTTTTTTTTTCATGCATCACAGGTGGTGTTAAAAATGCTACCACGGGAAAAAAAATACAGGAAAAATATGCTCAAAGTGCATAATTCAGGCCATTTAAAAAGCCATCTGATACTATTACCTTGTATTTTATTTTGCATTATAACCTGTCTTGAGGTAATGGGTGCACTATAATTTATTGAGGTGGATAGAGAAAAAGATTGTGGAACATGAAGGATCCTGTCATGAAAGCATCTGACTTCCATGGGCAGAATATCTAATATCTTAATACTTTTGGAGCTGCTGGCTGTTTGGTGGCAGATAAGGATGACACTGTGGAAACTGAATGTTGCACCTGATATTAGAAACCTGAAAATGGAATTTTAATGAAAATTAAAGAAGAGCACGCGTGAAGAAGATGCCGTCAGCTATTCTGGTTTTCAGGCTCCGATAAACTCACCTCAGGACTTTATTTGAAAAGTTCTATTTGCTCCTGAAAGAAGGAAAGAAAAACCTGCAAAATAACTTTGAAAGAGAGCTGAGGGTTCTTTTTTTTTTTTTTTTTTCTGGCTTCAAAGCGTTTTTGTGTGCTCTCTTTATTGATCCGAGACAGCGTGCTGCCTCGGTCTGAACAGACTCATGGTGACACCAGCCTTTGGCTTAGCTCAAGTAGTAAAAGGTGGTTTAAAGGAGGCATTTCAGATCGGGGTATAATTACCAAGAACTGCAGCTTGCAGCGGGTTTCGTACTTCTCTTTGCTTGCTTGCGTAAAGTCTTTGCTCAAAGCTTTCTTCTTCGTATTCTAGTTTCTCTCATTAGGCTGTTGACCTTAACGGCAACACGTTAATCACTTTTGGGGAAGTGTTGCAATCTAATGGGGCATGACAAATAACTGAGAGTAGAGGTGCTATAAAAAAAAGTGAGCTCTGTTGACAACCCATCTATCTAACCCAGGCAGCAAGTCAAGTGCCTGTCGGTTGGAAATTTAAAGAGAAAATAAATGTTTTCAAAATTCTAGTAAGAACAATAAAATATGTCACATGTTGAGGTGAAAACACATCTGTGGTTTGGTTTTTTTTTTTAATTCAGGTCTGCCAACTCCTTTTGGCTTCAGCGCTGATGTTACATTAGCCGACAGTGCAGCACGTATGTGAGATCGTTAAGAAAGCAGAAATAAGAGGGCAAAGTCAGAACAGCATATTATAACTGGAGGAAGGGCATGGTGATTTTTCTTGTCCCAGAACATTCTGATTCAGAAAATCTTCAGAAATGCTTAATCTTAACAAAATCCTATATTTTCTCCCTGAAGTTAGCTCCATTAGTTAGACTTTCATTAACATACCACCTTGAACCACCCTTCCATAGAATCACAGAATCGCAGCCACAGAATGGTAGGGGTTGGAAGGAACCTCTGGACATCATCTTGCTCAACCCCCCTGCCAAAGCAGGGTGACCCAGGATCGTGTCCAGGCAGGTTTTGAAAGTCTCCAGAGAAGGAGACTTCATAAACTCTCCTGCTGACAGCACTGTCCCTCCTTAGCCTCCAGCAGTGTTTTGTGCCTTCTCTCTTTTTAAGGAGGAAAAACTACTTCTGGGAAAGGGATTTGGCCCCTGATGTCTTGATTGTGTCCCCTTCCTGCTGAGCACATCTCCTGCACAATCATCTCATTTCAAGAGAAAGAAAAAGCTGGGGACGGAAGTTTGGGGGAAGCAGAGAAGGAAGGGGAGCATGCCTCCCATGTTCAGGTGTTTTAATGCCACAGGGAGAGGTAGGGGCAAGGATGAGAGATGTTAAGTTAGGCATGTCTCCCTTTTTCATCTAAACAAAAAAAAAAAGCACTGTTCTCTGTTAACTCTGATTTGCCCAGTTCTTGCACCAGTCTGCTGTTCTTTCCGTACTGATTTCTGGAAAATTACAAACACCACCAGTGCTGAATCTCAGGGACTGGGGTAGCTGAAAGCTACATGTTTAAAGAAGACATTTATGTGCCTTTCCTTCCAAAAGGTGCCTTCACCAAGGGGATTGGCTCCACGTGCCTTTGCCAAGCTGCTCTGCTCTGCACCGGTTCCTCTGCTCCATCCAGCAGTTACCACTTGCATTTCTTTTACAATCTGCTTTTCTCTCTTCCCCAGGCTGCAGAAGGCAGTGGGACAACATCACGTGCTGGCCTGAAGCGGAGGTGGGAGAAGTTGTGGTACGACCTTGCCCAAAGTACTTCAGATTCCTCACCGCTGTTCTCGGTAAGCAAAACCAGACAGCTCATCTCGCTGAAATGGGCATAAACCCTCTGCACTGCCTGTGGACTTTCATATCAGGGGGGAAGCTTCTTGGTATAATGAGAGGGAGAAACAAGCTCTTTCCACAGGAGGTTTCCAAGCCCTACAGAAATACCCAAACCATTAGAGCATCTTCCCTATCCTTCTTGCAGCACCACATACTGCTCTCCATCATAGGGATGCAGAAATGGCTCCTGGTAAAATCCAATAATATGGATGTTGTGCAGTGAAAATCGAATCAACATTTGTAATAGTGTATTTGTTGAACAGTTTAGCACTGTAATTAAGTCTGACGTAAAATAAACAAGATGAAACCGTACATAATAAAACTATTTTTCTGTTGAAATGACAAATTTGGCCACAGGCCAAGAAACAAACTTGACAAATCAGAGTCAGGGAGGGTTAATGGACAAAGTAGCTTAACTCACTCTTCAGGATGTTCTGGGAAGCTTTAATTTAAAACTCGGGTCTCAAGGGCCATGCAGCGACAGGATTCTTTGTCTCCTGGTACTTTATAGTCATTATTTCCCATTTTTATTATAGTAGCCCTGCAGGCCTCCACAGAGAATTAAACTCTCTTGCTCTGGAGATTATGCACCAAGCTGATAAGTCTCCACTTTTACAGCTTTGCAGTCCAAATGCACATGATAGATTATGAATGGGAGTAAGGACACAATATCATCCCTGTTTACCAGGCCAGGGCACTACACTCATTAACCAGCACATGCTGATGGAATGACTTGCCCAAGGCTACACCAAAAGTAGACCCAGAAGGGAAATGAAAAATCCCGAGTCCTATCTTAGTGCTGTAACCTCCTGATTTCCAGAACTTCCCAGTAGTTCATTACTGCTCAACACCCAGGGGAAGCAGGCAGAAGCTGCTGTAATATCACATCCTGCAGGACAAGACCCCTGTGTGTTGGTCTAGCCATGTGGAATAATTCCCTGCTGTTGATGCTTTGTTCCTTCTCTTCTCCTGAGCACAAAATTCCTTTGCTGGGTGTTAGAGACCCGGCAGAGTTAATTAAACAGGAATTAAAAAAAAAAACCCTCTAAGAAGTTTTTTGTCATCCCATCACAGCAGAGCAATGAGGAAATATTGTATGGATTTGATTGTATAGATATATTATTGCGGCTATGTTGAATTTAAGCTAAGGAGAGCAAGGTGCCTTTAATTGTCTGGTAGGATGGGCTTATGAGACTCAAAAAACTTGCCCATTTAGGGGCAATTACTGCTCTCCAAGTTGTCCTAGGTCATCCTGGTCTCCATGTTCCCCTGCAGATAGGTGCAGTTCTCCCAGAGTTCCTGTATCTTTGGATCTCTCAGGGACTTAAGAGTAACTCAGAAAACCTCTGCTTAGACAAGTGAATGGTTCCTAGTCTCCACAAGTTCAGATTCTACCAAGAGCAGCCAGGGCATCACTTGGGATCTCTGTGCACTTATCTCAATGTACCAGGCCAAGAAAGAGCCTTAGACAGAAGCCGACACGTGACCCATCCCTGCGTACCCATGGCATTTCTGCTGTTCTGTGAGCAGTGAGCTCAGCGAATGTCACCTAGCCTTGCAGCTGGCAATGTCAGCAGCCTTCCAGGGGGATTTCATATTGCTTTGGATGAGCTCCCTCCAGTCAAATGTAGTTTTCTGCATCTGACAGTCATCCAGGGATTCCAGTGACTGCAGAGCTGGCTGGTTTGGTCAGTGTTGGCTAGGATGTGAGTCATCTCATCATAAATTAGAATCTGTGATTCTATCATAGGATGGTTTGAGTTGGAAGGGATCTTTCAAGGTCATCTAATCCAACCCCTCCTGCAGGGAGCAGGGACATCAGCAACTGGAGCAGGTTGCTCAGAGCCCTGTCCAACCTCACTTGCAATGTGTCCAGGGATGTGGGCATCTACCACCTCTCTGGGCAACCTGGGGCCAGTGTTTCACCACCTTTATCATAAAAAATTTCTTCCTTCTCTCCAGTCTATATCTCCCTCTTTTAGTTTAAAAGCATAATCCCTTGTCCTGTCCCAACAGGCTCTGCTAAAAAGTCTGTCCCCATCTTTCTGAGAGGCCTCTTGAAGTACCGTCAGGCCACAAGAAGGTCTCCCTGGAGCCTTCTCCAGGCTGAAAGAGCTCAACTCTGAAAAACCTCAAGCCTGGCCTCCCAGAAGAGGGGTTCTAGCCCTCTAATCATTTTTGTGTCCTCCTCTGGACCTGCTCAAGCCGGTCCCTGTCTCTCCTGTGCTGAGGACACCAGAGCTGGACCCAGCACTGCAGGGAGTGGTCTCACCAGAGCAGAGTAGAGGGGGAGAATCATCTCCCTCAACCTGCTGGCCGCACTTCTCTTAATGCAGCCCAGGATGCAATTGGCTTGTCACCAATCTCCACCTGGTCACTTAAAGAGATTGGATGAACAGCACCATGAAAATACCTATTTCTTCAGTGTGGTAAAGCACAGAGTGATTTACTTTGTTGGAGGAAACGGCTTCAGCACTTTTTGTAGTTACTAATGGAGCTGTGTCTGTGAGAGATAGGTGTCAAGGATCCCATTAATGTCAACAGGAATCCAGTCAGCGCAGGCAACTGAACAGCTCTTTAGATGTCATTTGCTGTATCGAGAAGTTTCCTGTTGAGTGTAGTAGGAGTGCAGGCACCAAGCTTGCAAGTGGGCACCTACGCTGTGGACACTTGAGGGCTTCACTCAGTTTCTGGTGCCAGTTGAGATACTCTGGGTGATCTGAGAAATCCATGAGGATGCCTCAACTGGTGCTAAGATACTTCTATTTCAGAAATCGTGGATGGCATTCATATCAACTGATTCTAGAGTTTTCCATATGTAACTCTATCTCCGAGGTTGTTTTCCAGTCAGCCGTGAGAAATGGGCTCCTCAGAGGTGTAGTTCAGCTGACTTTTAGACTTTGACTTCGGGATGAGTTGAGTAACATCAATAAACTCTCCCATTTACAACCGAATGATTGTAGAGCAGCTCTGGCAGATGTGAATGTCTTACAAGACCGGTGAATCCCACCTTTGCAGTGCCAGCACCTCCTCCTGTAAACAGAGAGACCGATGCCCTTTCCACAGGAGAAATAACAGCTTTGATTTTCTCTGAGCTGTGCACTTTGCACGTTCGTACACAAATGGAGAAAGCAGATAGGGTCTTAAATAAAGGGAGGGTAAGATTGCCTCTGGTTTTATAGGATTTGTTGCAAAATTAATGCCATTAAACTTTGTGTAGCTGTTCTTCCTTTGTAGTAGTGAGTATCATTGAAGAGCTTTCAAGGAAATCACTCATCTGGTTAATGTTTATGTCTTACTCTTTGATCCCTTTGCAGGAACATGAAAGCTGCCCTAGTTTTGTCCTGCTCTGGCAGGGGGGTTGGACTCAATGATCTTCAGAGGTCCCTTCCAACCCCTAACAGTCTGTGAAAGCTTATACCAAGTTGTGAGCAAGAGAAAACCTGTTTTTTATATTTATAGCAGGAAAAGGGTGAAATATTGGGAAACAAAGAGTTAATGTGATTTTACTGCCTAATGGAAAATATGCTCCTCAAATGACTAATATCCTATCTCATGGTAAATGAAGGATAAAATATCTCGTGGCATTTAGAAACCTTAAAATGCCTAGCATAGTACTGCTGTCATTTGACATTAAATTTTTATACTATTCACAAATCCAGAAGATTTTCATTATTTCATGACATTCGTCAGTACCACGTGAAAGAGACAGATGAAAATATTTTTGGTACGTTTTGTTGTTAAAGTGCATTACCTGCTATCCCTTGACCAGAGCATTGCGGTTTTCTTTCAGTATGTGGCAGGTGACATTTGTAATAGGGATTTGGTTCCCACGGTTTCTCCAAAAGCAAATTGTCCGTCACGCGCAAGTTAAACAGTAGAAATTAGCACTGACATTTCTTAAGCTTCAATTATGAGATTGACTTAAGAAGGCTGAGATGGGAATAACCAAGCTCTGGAATCCCACTCAGTGAGGTGAGATCCTGAGTTTCAGGCTTGCCAAATTCATTTTTTTCTTCTGGTTTTCTAAATTTACTTCTACTTTCCTTTCTCCTCCCTTATGAAGGCATGTCAAGGGTCAGGGCTGACCTCCAGACAAATCACAGACACTCTATTTACTCCTCTCCATCCCCAAAGGGGAAGAGAAAGGGAATAAGGAAGAGAGACTTACATTTCCATGGCAAAAGTTAGGTGAGATGAGTCCCAACCTTTTGCTCATGCAAAAGAGATCTAGAAGTAGATGAAAACAAACAAAAATGCAGAATTGCATTTATTTCCCCTCTGCTAAAAATTATTCTCAATGACTTGAAAATCATCTTAATCTCTCTCTCGAGCCAGCATTCTTTACCTCATTTTTTTTATCCTCCCTATTCTATATTACTTTTGAAACTGGAATAAAAACTGAATAAAATGAGGAGAAGGATGAGCAGATAACAGCAGAGAAGCAGAAGTTCTGCTTTTAACCTGAGAAAACAGAGTTTGCAAAAGGTGCCTAATTAAGGGGAACATGCGATGTTAAGAAGGGAGGAATTACCTGTATTTATTCAGGGTCAAGTTCTTCACACATAGAGATGTTACGTGCAGGAAGGAGAAAGGAAGATAAGGGAAAATGGAGGATTTCCCAAAATCCAGGGTGCAGTAAGCTTCAATGCTCCAGAGATGTGGCAGTAAGAGCTGCAGGGCAAGTGGTGTGAGAAAGAACAGATGAAGAACCTGAAGGCTGTGTCTGTCGTGTGACGTGCTGACACCGTGCCACAGGTTGTTCTACAGCAGGAAACGATGAAATACTGAAATCGTGAAATAGCATGAAACGCCAAGCAGAAGCTGTATTGAAAGAATGATCTGGTGAGATCATGAGTGAGGCAGAGAAAGCAAGTTTGGAAAATATCTTGTCTTGATTTACCCCATAAGTTTCTCCCAGATCTAACTGATTCACCGTCCAGTTTAGTGCAAGCTGTAGCTGTCTGAAAGTCTCAAGTGTTTGCCAGTAACAGTGGGACAGATCAATAATAAAAATGGAACTAGCGATGTTCCAGGGGGCTCAGCAGCATCTCAAGAAGAATAAATGCTAAGAAATGCTATTGCTTTAATAGCTTCTGCGTGAAAAAAATCGATTCCTGTCCATGGAATGTGATGACAGAGAAGCAGGACAGATTGCCACTCAGAGCAGACCTTCCCCTCTCCTTTAGAAGCTATTACAGAAAAGGGCAAGAGAAGCAAGGAGGAGACAAAAGCAAACACCCCTTAGCAATGACTGACCTTATATCTCTTTGTATGAATTCAGGCTCCTATTATAAGCCAATAAGAGATTTTCTTCCCTTAGGATCAAAGACCTAAAACCTCACCTATGACTCAAACTTTCCAAGGCGTTTCTGAGTCTGAAGTGTGTATTTGAAACAGATGAGAGGCAAAAAGAAATTAAGAAAGGGAAAAACCTTAAGAGCAAGACATAGGCAACCAATTGCTTGGAATACAGTTATCTCTCTGCATTTATTCAGTTCATCTGTTCAGTGTTTAACTCCTACCCAGATCAAACACCTTTTGTAAAGAAAATAGTTTGCTTTTATCTTGGTTCCAGGAATTCCTCTCTTCTCTTCCAATACATCATTAATAAATCGTTTCATTCCTCTACCAGGCCCTCTACTGGTTGGTATAACCCAACCTGCAAAGTCATTCTGATTCATATCTCTTCCACATCATTCCCAAATACATTTATAAATCAGGAAATTGAATTAGAAGTTTTGCAGGTGCTTGTTCCCGTTCCTGAAAGCGTATCTTAATTAATGCACTGTGCACGCAGTGTTTTGCTGTGGAACGGTGTCTCTTCATTTTTCCCAACAAAGAGTGATGAAAAATATTCACTGCAAAGAAGATTTAGAGCCCTTGTAGATATATAGGTAAAGAAAAGTTGGAGTCAGCTTTCTGGGCTCTTTGTGTGGGTGGCAGAAGGACCAAGATCAAGGACAGAAGACCTCATGGAAGGTACAGCTGAGCAGGTCTGAGAGGTGGTAGTGGGAGGTTCACATCCAAAGGAGAGTAGGGCCACTGTCATTGGAAGAATGTATGATTAAAGGTATGGACAGGCACTGCACAAATAGAGTAGGTAGATTAATGCTCTTCCATCTAGAAAAATGTGGATTCAAAGGGTGTAAGTCAGAGGTAAGAACAATCATGAATGTTATGGAGAAAGTCGATGTGGAATGATTGTTTCATGGCGTGAGAGAAGGGGTTGCTCAAGGAAATTGTCCATCAGCAGGTCTAAAATAACCGCGTGAGGTATATATATATATAAAAGAAATGGTGGGCTGACAGACCTGGAAAGTCCAAGCAAAAGCCCAAAGTATGAAGAGCAATCAGAATTATTAGAAAGAGGTAAGAAAAATTCAGAATACAGGAATAAGATGAATTCAGTGGTTAGGCTTGTGGAACACTGGCTCGTGCAACATTTATTTGAGGGAGATGAGAAGCTATTTCCACCATCATTAGGATAGACAAGATGCAAAACCATAAAGTGATTTAGCTGCTTAATCTGCTCTGCTTCCTAGGAAGATTCAACTGTTCTTCACCCAACTGGGGAAAAAAAAGGCCAGGAATAAAGCCACAAAAGTCCTTCTTGTCTCCTGATCAGTATCAGTACTGTCAATTCTTTGTTACTTGTCAATCCAACTAAAAAATATAACAGTGGTGCGGGATAGGAAGAGAAGAGGAGAATGTTTCTTTCCTCAGGAAAAAAAAAAAAAAAGAAAAGCAATTAGTAAAATCTGAATATCCAAAAACCAAATTAAAACCAGGAGTACTTGGACATTTCCATCATGAGTTTACAGGTGTTGGATGTATTTATGTTACTGGGGTTTTTTTAATAATAATTAAAAAAAAGACAACCAAAAAACAAAACCCAAACCTGTGGGGTTTTTTAACCAAAACTTCCATCTCCATAATAGACATGCCATCAAACCATGCAGGTTAGGAAATTAGAGAGGGCTTTGTGAACTCTAAAGAAGCATTTGCTTAAACCAGGAGCAGCTGCTGGGACAGACACGGAACTAGAAAGATGCAGAAGTTCAGTCTCTTCTCGTGGTTCCTGCACATGAGCATTAATTACCGTGGCACACTGCAAGCAGATTTTCCAGGAATACAGATATGGACCTTTGAGCAGGTCCAGAGGAGGCCACAAGAATCATTAGAGGGCTGAAGCCCCTCTCCTGTGAAGAAAGGCTGAGAATGTTTGGGTTTTCAGCCTGGAGAAGACAAGGCTCCCTTCAGTACTTAAAGGGGGCCTGTCAGAAAGCTGGGGACAATCTTTTGAGCAAGGCCTGTTGTGACAGGACAAGGGGTGATGGTTTGAAACTAAAAGAGGGGCAGAGCTCATGTCTGGGGCTGGACCAAGGCATGTGGTGATTTGATTAAACAATTAGGGCCCATCATGCTACGCGTGAGCCTTTAAGGCACTGTTGCACTAGAGCTTTCTGAAAACTGGTTATTCAGCCCTGCGGTTTCACCCCTTGCCTTTCAATAGCCTTTTGTGCACTGACTGTCATAAACACTGATAGAAAGGAGTCAAAGGTCGAGCCTCATATTTACACTTGTCATTCCCTTCTGTAAGCAGTGCCTTTTATACCCCGGCATACGTTTGGAAAGCTGACTGCTTAGTTTCCCACCCTGGTTCTCCAGCAGTAGCTGTAGTTTCTTTAGCTTGTATAAGGATTACCTCTGCACGTTGTATTTGCCACCTCTAGGGAACTTTTATTTTTTTTCCTTTCATTTCTGCACTTTTATTTTGCTGCTTTTGTACAACCATCCCTTCCTACCTGGCAGGGAGCCTTATGAAAAGGTCATTGTCTTGTTCCTTTTCAAACCTCATCTTTAAACTCTTTTCTCCTGATACCTGGAAAGAGAGGGGGCAGCAGTGAAAGAGCTGGGGTGCTGAGATCCCTCTAACAGTTTCCCTGTGCTGTTTTGCTCAGGATACAGACACACAACCGAGTGATTGCACCTTAGTGATGATTGGGCATCTGCAGAGCCAGGATAGCTCCCAACGTGCGGGATTTACACCTTAAGCAGCTCTGGAGAGATGCCACTTAATTTACACTACAATGAAAACAGTTTAGCCCCCTTGCCTTACCTCCTTCTTGCCACTTGCAGAGGTGCTGTGGAAGAGCTGGAGATCAGTAGGTCCCTACAGCATCTCATAAACAATATCCGATAGTCATGGGACTGTATGCCTGGTGCTTCTGCAAAGACTGTGCAACCCTGAAAAGGGAACCAGGGATTTTGTTCTGTGCTTCTGACAGCACCCAGAAGAGGAATTCCATTACACACAAGGCTCCTATTCACAAATGCACTTCTGAAGTAACGAAACCATCTTGCACTTTCTAATTGTCTTTGCATTTTGTAACCATGGTCAAACCGAAATGCAAGAGGCTCCACCTGAGCAGAAGGAAACACTTTTCTACTGTGAGGGTGACCAAGCACTGGCACAGGTTACCCAGAGAAGTTGTGCATTCTTCATCCTTGGAGGTTTCCAAGGGTATCCAAAAGGCATCTGGACATGCTTCTGAGCACCCAGCTGCAGGTGGCCCTGCTTGAGCAGGGAGGGGTGGATCAGATGACATCCAGAGGTCCCTTCCAGCCTCAACCATCCTGTGATCTTGTGAAAGCGGGAAGCTGACTTCTGGTAAGACATGTTCTGAGCTTACTGTTACTGCAAATGAGAGTCAGATGTGGCTTTTTTCAAATGAAACATTTTGGTTTTTTTTTTTTTAATGGAAAACCTTATCGACATCAATGTGGCTTTTAGGAGCAGATGCACTAATTTGACAGTTGTAACATTTCCGATCAAAATGAAACACAAACCCCGGGAAGGGCAGATTATTTCAGGGCTTTTAAGTAGCACCACCTTACTGAGGAGACTTTGTTCACATCGGGGACTTGGACCATCCTTTTTTCACAGCAGAGAGGAGAGCCAGGAGCAAAAACCTTCTGGCACTAGGATGCTTTCCAGTCCTCAGTGTATTTCCTCCACTGTGCGTTGCTAATTACATGTCACCAAGTTAGAACCCCCTGGTCTCCATTCTCATTAATTCTCCAGAAATACAGTTTAAAAGATTTAGGAACCAACAGGAAACCATTCTGGAAAACGGCATCTAAACCTTCTGGTGCTTTGTCCACTTTGCCTTCCCACTGGCCAAAGCCCTGTTACTGGTGGGGAAACTGAGACCCTAGGGGAGGTCACAAGAACTGGCTGCAGTTTCACTGGAAGTCCGTGGCAGGGCTGGGATTTGACCTCGTTACGTACTCGGTTTAATACTTTGGTCTAATGTTTGCTGCCTGTAAACCTCAGGCTAAGAACTAAGCTTGTGAGGCACTTCTCTGAATTTTATGTTCATTTTCAGGAGAGGCAGTAAGCTGGTCAGTAATAATTAGAAATGTTGTTTATTCCGAGGGGAGACATCATCCATCACTTGAGCCAAAATCGCGGTGGGCTAACATCTACTTCTTCTAACCTCGTACTTTTTTCCACCTTCCAGACGTCTAGTACAGAACATGAGCGTTATTAGCAAGGTTTGTCGTATCACACTGTGTGTGTGAATTTTGTGTGTCAAAAAAGCAACGTGAGCGGCAAAGGATGGTAGGAAAACTGCCCCAGGAAGTGAGTTTCCCTAAAATCAGGGACATTTCTGTTGTCATGTTTCAATCCCAGTGATGCAGTATCATTGTGCTTCCCTCTGCCTTAGTTTCTGCATCTGCTAAAGAATTAAGACAACTTTAGAATGTATTCTTGAGAGCAATGAGAAGAATTACGAAAGAATCAGGTATGAGGAAGTGCACTTAAAAAAAAGAACTAGGAGAAATAGAAGGAGAACAAGCTGAAAGAAGCACCCCTTAGTTCAGTGAGAATAAGAAGGAAGAAACAAAATGACAGTGAAAACTAAAGGCATCTCCAAACAGAGAGGAGGAGTTTGGAGCAGGAAATGGGAAGCAGAAAAGTTCAGATAATGGGATTCATTGTAATGAAGATGAACTAATAGAAATTACATAATGCCTTAAAAAAAAAACCCCAAACAGTCATGTCCTTGATTTGTTTGCACAAGATCTCTTGTGATCCCGATACTGAATCCTGGTAAAAGAAAATGCAAACAATAACCACGCAGAAAAAGTTTGGGGAACGGCAACCTGTCAATCTGTGCTAAAGTGAACTGCTTTTGAAGCCGCTGGTGAAATGAACAAAGGCACCAGAGCCTTCATGGAGTTCAGATCTGCTGTAAAGATAAATTACAGGGGCAAGTTTTAGGGTCAAAATGCACCTGTCCCAGAGATTCACGTAGTGAATTAAGCTGCTGCTGATTTCGGTGCAAGACAGGTCTGTGGTTAGGAAGATGTTCAGATGGCTCAATTGTCAGCAATTCCTGGAGGTGATGCTTGAATGTTTTCATGACTCATAGCTGCATATTTGATTTGCTTCTGTTTGCAAAAGTTTTATTATTCCTGTGTGCAAAGAACCCCATTGTTGGAAATGTTTGCGAAGCTCTTGAGTTTCACTGCTGTAATCCTTTATCTAAGAAGAGAGTTTTGACTGCTGTTTGTTCAGTCGGGTTTATCATGCCAGCATTCCAGTCGGGGATGGCAGGCAGTTTTGTGTGATAATTGACACCAAAACAAAGCCACAGGGATGTGATTTGCATGAGACGGACAGGGCAGAGATCAGTGGTCAGGGTGGGTGCTGGGGAAATTGTACTGTTGGATTGTGTTCTCTGACTGACCAATATCTATCTTGGCCTTTTAGACTCTGAACCTCTTAGGGTAAAGTCTACCCTGGTCAGATATTTGGTCTCTCCTTCTTTTACATGATTAGCATCTGTATAGCCCCTAGGTGATGTGGGTTTGAGGTCCAGCTGGGACAGGAAGCAGAGGTGTCCTTTGGAGTGAGAAATGCCTTGCGCTGGACAGCCCCCTTACAATCCCAGGTGGACCAAAAAGTGCAGAGCACCGGCGAGGGATGTGAACTTCACAGTTTTGTCAGCTTGGGCTGAAGGGGAGAGACATCCCGATGTTAATTAAGGCTCTTTTTTTGCTGGTTGGAGTCCCCAGGCGCTCAGCTTGCTGAAGAGTCCAGGAAATCTTCCTGCCTTTGAGTATACAGGTTAAAACAGGAAATACAGGTTGTCAGTATCTGGTTTTTCTCCCCTCATAGCCAAATTTTGAAGTGTTTGATTCTCAAACAAGAGTGCAGTAGATTTCCCAGGAATGACATAAAATCAGGGCTTAACTTGTAGGCAAGGTCATGGTTTTGAGGACTGCATTCAGTTCCCAGACCTCTGACCTTACCTGCATAATGGGAAGTGAGCACTTCATCTATCCCTGTCTTGGCTTCTCGCAAGTGAAAGATGTAAATATTTCACTTCTCTGTTAAGATGAAAAATTTTCCAGGAACAAAGGCAGTATGACAGTAATACTCTCAAACAATATTGGTGCAGTGCCAAAAACCAAAGGTCTGAATTTTATGACCCAACGGGTCCCTCCCATTTGTATGTTCTGCGTAATACAAGCACTTTGTAACAGAAAAAGTGTGAGTATTTTACTCAAGTGTTACGAGAAATGTGCTTTGACATTTGAATCAACAGAAGGCAGATGGCTGTTTAACAGCAAGCTGAACATTTCTTTTTAAATCATCCTTTTCTTGCAGGGAATGTGACCAGGAATTGTACAAGCCAGGGCTGGACGGATGTGTACCCTGCGCCATACACCGTAGCCTGTGGATATGATTCCAACAGCACTCCAGGGGAAGAGGTTTGTAAATCTGGATGGGTAGACATCAGGATTAACCAGGGATCGATATCTGAATCATGTGATCTTTCCATGCCCAATTTTTTCCATTCCCATTCTGATTCCTCAAGAAGGAAGGATCCTCCTGAGGATCCCTGGAGGTAGAGGTCAAAGAGTCCTCAAGTAGATAGGGTGATTCCACTATTTCTAGGTCAACATAAGCATCAAAAGATCAAAAGGGATAAAAGGCTCACTTGCCATCAGTGCTGCTCTACTGATCTCAACCAGCTAAAGATCTAGAAGATGGCATGGAACGCTCACATTTTCATGCAGTGTTACTGAATTTTGTAAGGAAATTACAAAATACTGGCACAGGTTTCCCAGAGAAGCTGTGGATGCCCCATCCCTGGAAGTGTTCAAGGCCAGGTTGGGTAGGGCTTTGAGCAACCTGATCTAGTGGGAGGTGGCCCTGCCCATGGCAGGAGGGTTGGAGTGAGATGACCTTTAAGCTCCCTTCCAACCCAAACCATTCTATGATTCTATGGAATCTGCAAGCTCTCTGGGATAGTGCCTGTATGTAAATTAGATATGATTAGCTTTATAGAGTATTGTCATTACACAGGAAGGTGTTTGGGTTTGGTTTGCTGCATGCTGACATATAAGGGTAAGGTCTACAGAGGGCAACAAATGTCATTAAAAGGAAGATTTACCTCACCAAACCAAGAGTTCATCTGATCTGAACTAGTCACCTAGAGCTGTCCCATAGTCAACAAGAAAAAGCTTATGCCAGAAAATAATTCATCATCATAATAATAATACATTTCACTGCAACTATATGTTTATATTAAACCTATGTCAATGCTTTTTCCACTTGTGTGACAACATGTCAGTGTTTGTGAATGTCGGACCCAGGGATCTCGATGAATAACTACATATGGTGAGAGGTCTTTGTGTACCAAGGCACTAGAAGAGTTAGCGGAGAATCTGAACAGAACCAAGCCAGGCTTAATGGTGCAAGAATACAGAAAATAGCAAAGGTCTCTGCTGAAGAGCCCCTCGGCCTGCCTTTGAGGTCAGCCACCCAGTGTCACACCCTCAAGTGTCCCGTTTTGAGCTGCGTGCTATCAGTTGCACATTGCAAAAGCCATTGTTACTGGTCTGCTCTGGGAACGCCCTCCACTGAGAGCTCTGCTTTATGTTCCAGCTGCAAAGGGGATTTGGGAATTCCTGGGACATGCTGTGGTGACCCAATAGATTGCAGCGTTGCCAAGAGAACACGTATTGTGTTCTTTTAATTCTTTCTTAATTATTTTCTCTTGATTTCCACGGTTTTGTCATGCTGTTTAAGTCTAATTTGTGTGAAAGGTGGCTGCGGGGGGTGAACACGCAGTACTAGCCTGTGAAGAAGAATAGATTTTTGTTGTTGTTGAATTGGCTGTCACTTTGGGGAGGAAGAAGTAAAGGGAATAGAAAAAAAAAGAACAGCAGGCTGTATGGGACATGAGAACAGACTGATAACCTTTCATGCTTAAAACACTTCACGTACTTTGAACGCTTACTGGTCTCAAGTCAGAAACAACAAGAAAAATAGGAAACCAAAAAAATAATGTGTAACATTTTAGTTGTGAATTCTGTCAGTCCCTAAGAAGCAGACGATGCAGGCACTGGAGTAGTGTGCTTATGGTCTTTGCAGTGATAATGATTCTTTCTTCCACCTGACCTTTAAAAACCAGGTATTAGCAACTAGGGGGTTGTTTTGCTGGGCCCTCATCAGATGTGATGCACGGCTTCTCACTTGTGTGCCTCCATCTGGTCAGAGAGGGGCTATCCCAGGTGTTCCCAGAGGCTCTGTCTGAAGATGGTGAAGAAAACAGATGCCTCCAGAGCTCAGTTCACCCCACTTTTCTCTCCAAAGGGCCCTCTTTGCATTTACTCTGGGGGGAGCCCAGATGACTTTAGGTTAGGTGACATGAACCCAAAATGCATTTGGGTGCAGGGCTACTGAAAGACGACTTCAGTATTTCTGTTCTTTTTCTCTTACAAATGTGTTTCACATTCTAATCTCAGTTACCAAGGGACAAATGCAGAAGTTTACTGACCGGAAACCAAGGAAGCTAATTCTCACTTAATCTCAGTTTAGCACCTACCTTAACTAATTGTTAGCATGTTCCTGTGATATTAAGCAGAGGCTTGTAGAAGTCAGGGAGAGAATGATGAAATTGCCTGATTTCATTCTGTAAATCTGCCTAGGTGTGCAACTAGAACCCAGACAACCTGGCGTGCATTTCCTTCACTTTTCCAAACCCCTCTTTTTTTCAAATGAAAATATTTTAGTAATCTGATCTCTCAAGTGAAATTCCAATTCTGTGTATAACCTTGAATCAAATTCTCTGCTTTGATACCTGTAAAATAGGAAGTGATTGTCATTAGCAAGTGCAAATGAAGAGATGTCATTATGTGCTGTTTCCAGAACAGAGGTGACCCCACGTGCCACATTAAAGCTGAACAAAGAGCCATCCCTCTATACACCAGGATTGGTCATCGTAAAGCATAAGGGCCAGGAATTGCTGGTTGAATAACAGCAAGATAAGATCTCTCTATGTGTAACTTGTTCCTGTGAGTAACTCCAAGAAGCAAAAGGCCTGAGAGTCACCCTGAGAGTTTCCATCCACCACCCCGCTACTGACATCTTCTATAATATATCTCTTAATTTCCTTTCTCCCTTTTCTCTGCTCTCCTAAATATAGTGTGGGGCACCCTCTTCCCCAAACTCAGTCTCCTACTACAAGCTCCCTTTTTCTGCTGGTCAGGTCTTTCCTGGAGCACTTCTGCTCTGGTGCCATCAAGAAGGAATCTAGATAATGTGAGAAAGATGAAATCAAGATGAAGGCAGTTGACTGCTTTTATTGGAAAAGTCTCGGCTGCCTTCAGGAGCCCAAACTCAAATAAGACTGGCATCAAGACTATGGTTAGTTAGCTTTGGGTGGTATCTGCAAGTGAGTGGGGTGGAAAGGTGGAACCTTCACTGTTCCTTACTGCAATGGAAATCCCTCCACGCAGTGCACATGAGTGAGGCTTAGGTACGATCATACCATACTGAGTGACTCCACCACCACAGCAGCCTCCTGGCATCATACAGACAAGATCAGGTAGATAAACCGGCCTATCACCCTGGCTATGAATTATGTAGTTACTGACCCAAAGCTCTCAGTGATGTGGATTCACTGAATGGGGCTGTAAAGACACTGTGCTTTTAGCCACCTCTGAGATCCGTGGTCAAAGAAGTGATACAATCGGTGTAGCCTTTGCACTGTCTGAAAGCTCTGTCTTGTTTTAATACCCCTCCAAGCTGGCCTGTGCAAATGCTATGGGGTTACTACTCATCACAGCTTGACGGTTCTATGACATACCTGGAACTTGTCAAGGTTTATGAAAATAGCATCCAAAATTGTCAACCCTCGCTGCTTGTTAAAAAGTGTTTTCCCAAACGAGGTTGGGTTTAGATTTTCTGTCTGACCCGCTCTTTGCGGGTTTGGTTCTTTGGGGTTTTTTATAGAAAAAGGTGACAAGAAGGGCAGAGCAGTGGCAGTCAAGGGCTGGGAAAATAATATTTTGCAGAAAGTGAGTCAGATTCTCTTAAAAAGATGGATTTTTCATTTATGAATGAAAATGTCCAAATACCAACTGATATCTTGTCCTTTTTTTAAGCTGAGAAGCAAAATATATTGATTAAGAGTGTTGCTGGAGAACTTTAGGAGAGCTGGAGTTTTGTTGCCTTACTTCCCCATTTTATTTAGACCAGGATTCCCTGTTGGATTTAAGTCCCATGGTGCTCCAAAGCTCAGAGATTCCTCTGTGTGCTATCAAAGAGAAAAGCCATGAACTAATTTCCAACTTAACACATATTTCTGAATTAACATATCTGTGATTTCACTGAGAACTGATAGGATATTTTCACTGAGTTTCTACTTGCCGAAATACAATGTGTTTCAGCACACTTGCCTTCACAAAAGCAAACCAATTTCTAAACCGGTTCTGTTCTCAAACTTTCTTAATAAGACGAAGCTCCTCACGCTCACCACCTCAGAGCCGATGTGTCAGCACGCCGTTTAACTGAACATTAGTCAGTCTTGTTCCACAAGGTTAGAACCATGTAGCTGTCTCTGCAAGTGTCAAATCAGACTCCTTCCCACATGAGCTTTTTTCCTTGTGTAACTGTTAACCTGGTTTTGGAGTGGTCCAAGCTCTGCTGCAAGCGGACACATTCTTGTTATTCACACTGGTGGTATTTGAGTCATGCGCTCTGCTGGGAGTGGTTAAAAGGTGAGGGAGTCAGAGATATTTTAAGAGAATGGAGTAGGGCGATTTCCTTGTCTCACCAAGCAAGTCAGTAGTAGCTCCGTGATGATGTATTTAGGAGTGCATGTCGGCAGCTCTTTGACAGACCTGTTTTTGTTTCTTTCCTTCATACTAGCAAACAACGTTCTATGGCACAGTCAAGACCGGCTATACCATCGGGCACACCCTATCGCTCATTGCTCTCACCGCTGCTATGATCATTTTATGTCTCTTCAGGTAAGACCATGAGCAAAAAAAAGGCATAGGTAAGGGGCTGACTCAGAGGACATAGTGGATGTTTAAGTTACAGGTTATGAGTGTTACAGATGGATGCAGAAGGCTTCTGTCAAGTCGCAGTTGGACAGGGGAGGAAAGTTCCTCTATCTTGCAGTACCACTGTTTTCCGGTATGTGATTTGTGGTGTTTGTGTGAAAGTTACAACCTCAATCCAAATGTTTGGGTGGGATTCATCTCACTAAATGCAGATCATTGGATGATGGATCTCTGTGTTAGAGGCCATTATCCCATAACCTTGTTATAGTCCACAAAGACCCAGTCAGTACAGTGTATATGGATTCTGTGGAATAGCTCCTTTCTAGTAAAGTAGCTATTCGAAATGGTGCAGATGATTCACACCCCAAAACTGCCTCCCCAAATCTATCTGAGAAGCGCTTCCTGCTGTAGCTCTATGGCGTGACATAGACACCCAGAGCCATCTGAAACATGCTGGAGCCTCTGAGATGTGTACAAGAGTGGAAGATATGATGCAGAACATTCAGGAGACCCAGGCCTTTATGGATTGATGGGCAGATAATCTACAGTTTATCAAATGGCATTGGATGCCTAGATTGCAGGAGGTTAATTAATCCTCAGTCTCTATGATAGATTCAGGCATCTAAGTTTGTGTGCTTCCAATGAAGAAATCTGCATAGAAGGTAATCTTCTATTACAGTGTTGTTTATGTGTAGGGAGAACTGCAAAAAGCAGACCTCTGTGAGATGGAGGAACCTTCTAGATGTGATTCCATCTCCTCATGACATTCTCCAGTGGCTTCCCTGAAGTGTGTTATATCATTGTCCAGTGTATGATGGTCTGGTCCAGATATCACCCCCAAAGAAAGCTGTAGGAAACAGTGTACATTAAGGGTAACTCTCACATGTACACCAAGATTTGCCTCACCCTTCAAGATCTTTGCACTCCTCAGCACACGAGCTCTCTCCCCTCCTCTTACAGAGGAGAAGTGAATCAGACATACACACACGTTACCTCATCTCAGCAAGGCACAAGGTGCCAGCCAAGCTGCTGAAACTGTCGAGGTTCACGCTTTTCATTTGTGAGAAACAATGTCATTTGACTTGCCTTGACCTGCAAGTACAGAGGGCTCAGCTCCATCCCGTTGTCTTGCCGCTGTCAGAGGTTAAGAGCATAAGCTCTGCCGATGCACGGTGACTCATTAAGAGGGGTAATGTGATCATGTTGCTGAGTGAGATCTGTTGTGGTTCTGATGACTGTACAAAGTACCTGTTTCCAGAGTATTCGGCCTTTCACTTGAGCTGATGTAAAGTCTCAGCTGAGAGAAAAATCCACTTGATCAGAATTCATCTTCAAAATGCTAATGGGCGAGGGACAGGAAAAACCTGGTGTTGTTCTCAGTAGCACTAATAACTAGTCATTTTTTTCAGTGAAAATATAGTTCTTATTGCTCCAGAAAGCTTGTGATGTGTGTTAAATTTGGCAGCAGCTGCAAAGAATTTATTTCTCTTCCTGAAGAAACGTGTCACTTGATAAGAATTACTTCAGTACAAACACTCTGTTGAAAAGAGACCATTATCGTGAGCATGGTTTGCTCAGTCAAAAACATTTCTTTACCAGTGGAGAGCAGTGTGATGGACCTGTTCTCTGTCATTGGGCATTTTGAGTTGGGTTTTTTTTCTTCTGAGAATTGGAAGAGCAGCAACACTGCTGCAGATGTATGGACTGCCACATGTTTCATGGATTTAAAAAGGCTTAAGTGGATTTGCAGTGATTTACATCAGAACATAGTCTGTCTCCGGGTTTCTAACGTTTAATTGCAAGTCTGTATCTTGGCAGAAGAAACGTGTAAATAGGTAAAAATGCTTTTGAGAAGCCTTGCTGTTCAGAAATGTCGTTTCATCTCTTCCCAACAGAAAACTGCACTGCACTCGAAATTATATCCATATGCACCTCTTCATGTCCTTCATAATGAGAGCCATAGCAGTCTTCATAAAAGATGTCATCCTATTTGAAAGTGGAGAATCGGAACACTGCTTTGTGAGTTCAGTAAGTAGCCGCGCACATCGAAGTTTCCACCTTATTCTGTTGCCTCTTTAAAGAATACACCAAGAATTGCCTTGCAAATGCATGTGAGACAGTACAAGGCATAAAATAAATTAGAAAAAGTTTATAGGCATCTGGTCCTTTCCAAAGTCGAACCCACAACTGGGGCTCTTAGAAGATTTTGGAGTTCCTGTCAGTCCTGTGTCCACCTCCCATTCCCGATGCTGATTTCTTGGATATTGTAGTTAAAGGAGCTATGTGCATCCAGTGCAACCTTAGTCAGGTGAGCTTGAATTAATATAGTCACTGGAACCTGGAGAGCTGTTCACTTTGAAGAAGGGACCTGCATTTGGATGGCTCTCTGGGCTCCATAGGTTGTAGTGACCAGATCTCTGCAGGAGTTCAGGAAGGAAATCTCTGTGTAGACATCATTGTCTGTTTTTCATCTGGATCTGTATCTCACGCTAGCTGTCTGCCATGGTGAGATTTTCCCACTGGGATGGTAAATGAGGGGAATAAGGGAGTTGAAATTTTTTTTTTTCGCTTTCAAACTCAGTGTTATCAGCTGGAGCAAACGTTAAGGAGGGAGAAGAGCTGTTTATCTAAAGGCCATATTTATGAGAGGACACTAGTCAGGAATAAATTTAGGCAGGGAACTGAAATCACCAAAATAAAGAGATATGATCAGAAGTCATCTGAATAAAAAAGGAACCCTCCATAATAAATTCATAACATTAGATGAGCTGCTTGCTGGTGATAGCAGGGGACTGGGCACAGCAGTCCAACAGATCCCTTCTGGACCTGTTTTCTATGTCATACAGCACCAGAAAGAGATTTCTCTTTTTTTCTTCCATCCACTCAATTTCTTCCTTGCCTTCTGGCTCTTCTGTATCCTTACCCTGAGTCCTGTCCCTGCTGTTAAAATGACCTTTCCACTCGAGCATCTCTCAGCTGATATCAAAGAGCAGCCTGCTCCCAGCTTTTCTCCAAGAAGTGTCTGCAGCACAACACAGGGTTGCAGTGACCCTGGATTTTTCCCCATCTGTGGTTCACTGGGGTCAGTATTTTTTAGCAGAGGGGTTTTATTGTGAACGCCCACGAGTGGTTAGAATGACATATAAACTGGAATAAACAGTTGCCCAGTGTCTGCTGCCACAGATTCCTGCCAATGCTAACTGGCAGAGGAGCCAAGAACCCAATGAGCCATGGAGATTGAACTAACCTCTTACCCCTGGGGGAGTTTGCACTGGGTCGTGACTGAGGCACGGCTGCAGAAAGGCGTGTGAGATGTGTTTGCTTCAACCATCCATCCAGAAACATTTTGGTGTATAAATATGGGAGTTTGTCCTGCAGAATCCACGGCTCCTGGAAGCCAGTGTGCTTTCAGGCAGACCCATGGCCACCACCAGTGTGTGTGTTTCTCCCCATCAGAGGATTTTCCTATCAATTGCCAGCTCAGGGTGAATGGCTGACAAGAGGTTGGAGCCAGGTGGGGTTGGTCTCTTCGCCTAAGGAACAAGTGACAGGACAAGAGGAAATGGCCTTGAGTTGCACCAGAGGAGGTTTAGGTGGGACCTGAGGAACAATTTTTTCCCTGCAAGGGTTGTCAAGGCCTGGCCCAGGCCGCCCGGGGCAGTGGTGGAGTCCCCATTCCTGGAAGGCTTTCAAAGCCACGATGTGATGCTGAGTGACATGGTTTAGTGGTGGACTTGGCAGTGCAGCATTAACATGGTTTTACATGGGTTTGGTTGGATGAGTTGTCTCTTTGCCTTCTCCACTGCTCCTGGAAATAACCCAGGAGTGAAGGCAGAACGTTAGACTGTGGAAGAGCTCTGGAGCAGGAACTGCCTTTGCATAACTGACTCACAGGCTGGCACCTTAAAGCAATGTGGTATTGCCAATAATGAGAGAACATGTGATAAGTGCAGGGAAGGGCATTATTAAAACTCCGATCACCTTCTGTCTTCAGTTGCTGCCTTGTGGTTGACTTGTCTTGTTACTGAAGATGTGTTCAGAAGTGCCATTGTTCTGCGATCGATGAGCACGAAATAGGGACAGTTAATGCATTTACCAAAATAATTCTATTTTTACGTCTCAACTCAACTCTGAGTCATCTGGAGCAGAGACCAGACCAGCAAGAGCTAATCACCATCTTAGAAATACTCACAAGTCTGCCCCCAGACATCAAGCGACTATTCCTAAGAGACAAAATAGAAAGGCCTAGTCCCTCAAAGACTGATAGTTACATAACCCCTGTTAAAATCAGTGGAAGAGAAATGCTTAAATAGCCTTGAGGATCACAGTCACGGGGCTTAAACTTGCTTCTTATGTGAGGAAGAGCAGGCAGAAGAGCTTCATACTGAATTCAACCCATAGCATTGTATTTGAGGAAGCCCCTGTGGGAAGTGGGCAACGCATAAAGTGGAGTCATGTGGGCCACATTTTTTGTTGGTGTAAACTGTAGAGCTCCATTTATTTTCATAGAGTTCGCAAGTTTTTGCAATTTGCAGAGTCTGACCCTACCGTGCTTTGCTGTGTTGCAAGCACATAAAATAAAGGTTGCCTCACGTAGCTCTAATATTAACAGAGCCAGACTTTAAATGCCTTGTAATTTTTAGTCTGGAGCAAAGGAGGCTCATGGGAGACCTCCTCCCTCCCTACAGCTCCATGACAGGAGGTTGGAGCCAGGTGGGGTCGGGCTCTTCTCCCATGGAAGAAGGGATAGGACAAGAGGAACTGGCCTCAAGTTGCACCAGGACCTCCTGGTTTAGACTGGGCATTAGGAAAAACCTCCTCACTGTTGTTAATCCCTGAAACAGGCTGCCCAGGGCAGTGGTGGAGTCCCCATCTCTGGAGGGGTTGAAAAGACATGCAGATGAGGTGCTGAGGGACAGGGTTTAGTGGTGGACTTGTTAGTGTTACATTAATGGTTGGACTTGATGATCTTAAAGGTCTTTTCCAACCAGAAGGATTTTACGATTCTATCATTTTCAACGGGCTTTCAGCTGGCATTAAAGAGGTCAAAGCACAAAGAAAGGCCGAGGTTATCTCAGGGGATTTTATGATCCATATGGGTTGAGCTGTTGCTGGAGAAAGGATACTCTAACCAGGGAAATAACACTCTACCCAGGTTCCCTAGTGGCCAAGCAAGTGGAAATGGTGACACAGGAAAGAGATGGAGAGGGAGCCCAATAGCTCCTTCCTAATGTCTCCATCCTTCCACCATCTTGATAGGAGCAGGCAAGACTTAGCTTGCTGAAGCTGTGTGTGTGTGCACGCGTATGGCAGTGCAGCACAGCTCGTCAGTCTAGAAACAGCATTTCTGCTTTATGAAGGTGATGACAAATCAACAAGCTGAGACACAAATCCAGGTTATAATGGCTTAATAAATTGCCCAGTGACAGCTGACATGGAGTAAGTATTCCACTGTGTGCTCTTAGGCAATGATGGGCACGTGAAAAAGCGATGTCTTGTGACCCAGAGGAAAGCGGGTTAAGAGAAATTGAATTAATTTCCTATTGCCAAGGTGCTCACATAATGTTTCTGGGGCACGGTTCATGCAGAGCAGCATGTTAAGAGGGAAAATGTGTGTTTGGGGCCTCTTATCCCTGGGCCTGAGATAAATGGTAACAGTGAAGTCAGTTCCGTTGAACTATCTGCCAGACTTTTTATAGCGTTGACTGACAGTTGAAGCTGAAGGGCCCATCACCAAGACATAAGGTGATTATTCCCATTGAGGTCTTGTCTCTGGTATAGATGAGATGGATAGATAGATAGATAGATAGATAGATAGATAGATAGATAGAGGTCTGATAGATGAGAAATTGCTTTATCCACGGCTTTGAATTTGACAACCTAGGCCCCCACAAACCAAAGGCTCCGTGCCTCGATTATAAGCCACTTTGTTTCTATCAAGATGGCATTTTAAGAATTTCTTTAGTCAAATTTCGGTATTCATAGAGAGTGTTAAGTCCTGAACACCCAAAATTTCTGTGCATTTTGCAGGAAAGTTTGCAGAGCTACCCACTAGTGTAGCATGTTGTCATTTGAAATTACCAGGAAGGAAGGAGTCAGACCTTGGTTCCTCTTCATGGTAGAACATAAACCTTCTGGGGCTTTTTCATTGCTAACCTGTTGGAATCTAGTCTACAACTGCAATTAAAATGAGGGAAGAAATAAAAATAATGGTTTTTTTGCCAGGCAGTCTTGTTTGTTTCTTTTTAATTTGCTTTTTCTGTTATAACACAAAGGGTTATGTGTACTAAGGGTAAGTTAATTCTTTTTCTTCCTTTTTCTTCCTTTTTCTTCTTTTTTTTCTTTTTCTTTTTTTTCCTTTTTCTTTTTTCTCTCTCTTTCTCTCTCTCTTTCTCTCTTTCTCTTTCTCTTTCTCTATCTCTTTCTCTTTCTCTTTCTCTTTCTCTTTCTCTTTCTCTTTCTCTTTCTCTTTCTCTTTCTCTTTCTCTTTCTCTATCTCTATCTCTTTCTCTATCTCTTCCTCTTTCTCTTTCTCTATCTCTTCCTCTTTTTTCTTTTTCTTTTACTCAGGTTTTTTTTTTTCTTTCCTTTTTTGTGACTTGGCAAACTGGTTTGACCCAGAGACCCATTTTTAAAGGAAAAGAATCACCCTATAAGAAGCTGATTTATTTCTGTCAACAATTTCTATTGACATCATGCAGAATTTCTACAAATTAGGCCTCCAGAACGAAGTCCTGTTGAAGCTGACAGTGGATTTGGCATTGGCCTTTGTAGGGCCAGCCCACTACCCCGTGTAACCAAATTGTTTCTGCAGCAGACTAGGTGCAGTAGCAGAAGGCTGAGATAACAAATTGATATTCAGTTTGCTAAGTCAGCTTCTGGAAATGTCTCCTCTACTGAAGCTTCCCTTGCAGGAGCGTGGCTGTGACATGCTTTTCCTCTTTCTGTCAAAGCCAGCTAAGTTCTGAAAGGATGATATGTGAAAGCCAATAGCCTTGAGCATGGGAATGAGACAAGAAATAGCCTGAGGCTATAAAGATACACATTATATCTCAGCCACCTCCTCGGGAGAGATCCAGGCCAGGATCGACAGTCACTACTGAAAAAACACCTCTCTTCTCTCTGTGAAGGTAACTTCTAAAAGAAGGTTGTTCCAGTCTCTTGCTGGAACAAAAATCCCCACTTGACTGGGCAAGAGAAGTTTTCTTCTTGTTTCTGTAAACAGTATTGTCTTGGGCAACAGCTTCTTAGGGCAAAGGTCATTGAATATCCTCACCCTTCCATTCTTAATAGAGAGGGTAATACCTAGACCAGTAGTGTGTCCACTCCTCCCATCAACGGTTTGTTCTCTCAGACAGTAACCAACCTTATAAGAAATAAGTCTTACTCCTTGTAAGTCTTAAAGGCATTGAGGGGCTGGAGCACATCCAGAGAAGGGCAACAAAGCTGGGGAAGGGTCTAGAGCACAAGTCTGGGGAAGAGCAGTTGAGGGACCTGGAGTTGTTCAGCCTGGAGACAAGGGGGCTCAGGGGAGACCTTCTTGCTCCTTACAACTTCCTGACAGGAGGTTGGAGCCAGGTGGGGTTGGTCTCTTCTCCGAAGGAACAAGTGATAGGAGAAGAGGAAATGGCCTCACGATCACCAGGAGAGGCTTAGGCTGTATATAGGGAAAATTTATTCACTAAAAGGGCTGTCAAGCCCGGGAACAGGCTGTCCATGGAAGCGGTAGAGTCCCCATCCTTGGAGATATTTAAAGGCCCTGTAGATGTTACCTAGTTTAGTGGTGGACTTGGCAGTGCTGGGTTAACAGTTGAACCTGATGACCTTAAAGGTCTTTTGCAATCTAAATGTTTCTATAAAATAAAAGTTAAAAGCAGTTAAATGCCCCATGAAAAGTAAAACCCATGTGTTTGGAAACAAATTTTATCCTGACATCTCCATGCAACATACACAGAAATTAACGGACGACACATAGCTCTGAATGGTGCTTTACAATATTTAGGTTATAAAAATGATGGGGAATTTGTCAACTGTGTGAATTCCAGTACCATGATAGTGAGATGGGAATGAATCCTACCATGTAATCTTACAAGCAGAGCAGTTATTTGGCTATTACATCATCATTACAGATTACATTATACTTTGGCTAACGTAGACATCTCAGCAGAAGAAGAGCTGGGATGGGATTCAATCTGATTTAGGCACGTGGGATGGGAATCAGCTGAATATTGAGACTCCTGAATTTAGTTATGAGTGTTTAAAATGGCACTATAGTTATGGAGATGTAGGGTTAGGTGAGTCCTTGTGCTTGAAGACCTTCATTTCAGCATCCCCAAAGCAGATGGTGCTTGCTCAGTGCTACCCCATCTTCCAGGTGTGGCCCAGCATGAGTGGGATCTGTAAAAAGCTTTTTAATAAGATTGAGGAAACCTCCCTGACCAGGTTGGAGAGAAGAGCAGCTGTTGCTGTGGGCTAGTTCAATATGAGTCACTCAGCAACTAGCCCTTCAGATAGGTCATGTCTTCTGGGCAGCATAAAAGTGCTGGATAAATCTGTCTCTGAGGAAATGAGTTTTAATCTGTCTTCTGTTGAAAAGGCCTGCAGAAATCTCTGCAGAAACCTCCTCCTTCTGCATCAGTGGTGGTAGCCCTGGCAAAAAGGCCTAAGTACCTGAAAGGGGATTTTGAGAGCTCCTGGTTTCATGATTGATTGAGGCAAATCTGAGCCCACACTTTTACCAAAGGCACTGGAGACTGGACTGAAGGCACTGTCCCAACTTCATCAATAATACCAGGATCTCCAGCACTGCCCAGGATTGCATGGTGATATCTTAAATAGATCTTTAAACTTTCTTAAATATGTCTTGGTGCCCTGCAACAAACCTTCCACACCACAGGAAGCCACAGAGTTTAAGTGTACGAGGGGGGAGCACGGGGTCTGCACGGGGGGAGGTCGCATCCATGTACAGGAGAGGGCACACATGGGGTCGGGTCTCGTGATGGGGATCCCAAAGAGACTCAGGCAGACTGTTTACAGCATAGTGTATTCCCAGGCCAGCTGTGATGGGTCGGGGGCACGTATGGTCAGTTACTCAAGTGCCCCTTCATTCTGCTTTGATCTAAATCATTCTTTGCCCCAGGTCCTAAACCTGTAACACACCGTGTCCCCAGTACAGAAGAGATGAGAGACTTGTGTTAGTGCAGTGATGCTCTGTGATCCATCACAGCATTGCTGTGGAGTTGATTGGCTTCTTTATTATTTTTGGGGGGAAAAGTTTTGTTGCATTCACAGAGGGCTGATGTGTTGGTTGTGTGTGTGTAGCTCTCTCAAAACCTCAAACCAGCTCCTGTTCAACTAAGCTGCTTATATTGAGCTAGAAAAATTCAGCAGCTGGTCGAGTCTGACAATCCTTAACGGTTATTAATGAGCAGGGATACCTCGAGCAGAGTTATTATCACTGAGGAGCATGACATATGTGTGTTTAATGCAATGACAGATTCAGGTCTGAGTTAATTACTGCCTCCAGCATCTGAACTGCATTTGTCTAGGTGGGTCAGCTGGTCACCATGTCAGCTTTAGGAGAAAGATGGTTTTCTCAGGGCTAACACTATTTGAAAATATAAAGTGCTGCTTGGCACAGGGAAGAAGCCTGTAGGGTTATTGCTCACTTGTGCTTTTCCCACCCTTTTGTCCCTTTCTCAGAAAGTCTGGTTGCATCTTGAGTGCCTCCTTCCTATGATCTGACAATCTGACTGTTGTTTTGCACAGCAGCCGTGGCACAACGTGCGCTGTGCTGCGTGCTGGCTGTGGGGAGCTCTCTTGCTTTTCCCACAGTACCATAAAACTCTCAATTTGATCCACTATTGGCACCCTAAAATTTTTGCCCAGCTTCTCAACTAAGCACATTTCAACATCGCACCAGCTTTCTAACGAATGACATACTTTGTCCCTGCTCATCCATCTCCACATTGAAAGGACACTGTACATTCCAAAGTATCAACAGCTCATTAAATATTTGCCCTAAAATGCCCTAAAAATCCTCTTTCAAAGCAAATGTGGTATCTTCTTCCTTCTCTAGTGCCTTGTTAAGTCATAAATGGGTGGATTCTCAGGGTAGCTCTGTTTCAGAGGGCAATAAATGCTCCTCTCATGGAAATGCAGTCATTTCTTTGAGAGCCATAGGCCTAGTTCCTCTCCAGAAGGTAGGCATTCACACTCATGTTCAGGGAATGCTAAACATTCCGTGACCAGCAAGACAGTGTTTGGCACTTTGTACAGGTGTGAATATCCATCTAAAATACTAAAATAATAGGAATTCTTTCAGATTTGTCTACATTTGAGGGAAGCAGCCATGTAGGACACTAGTACAGTGCACCGCATACATTTTTTCCCCCATCTTGCTATCTCAACAAGGATTGTCCATAAAGGGCAGGCTTCTGCCATCTGAGCACGGGCATCTTAAAATGCCTCTGAATATCCCAAAGATCTGCACAGGAAACCCCCATCCTTCTGGAGCAATAGCTGGAAGCCCGGCACAATACTTGGCAGTGCCTCCAATGACACTAGCAGGCTACTTTTAAGCAGCTGATTTTTGCCCGGTGTCCCCTTTTCAGGTAGTCCTCAGTTAAACAGTCATAAACGTAGCTGCATGGACAAGATCCCTGAAGAAAGATGAGGAAATAAGCTGTTGGAAATGAGATAGTGGAAGGGGAGAGAATAGAAAAAGCAGCGCCGTAACGTGGCTTTTCCCGATGAAAATGTCTTTTCTAAACATAGCCTGTATTAGTCTTTCAACACTGACACATCATGAGGTCTGCTCTTTAGGAAAAAAAAAAAGAAAAAAAGTCTTCTGTGAGCTGTAGTAGCTCATCTCTGCCTAGTGTCTGTCGTCTAAAGGGTAGAGCATCTTATATAAATGTGGATTTTATTTCCCAGCGTCGTTACAGCCGTTCTGAGGCTGAATCTGATCGATCGGGAAGGTAGAGACCCATTACCAAGCGCTGTGTGTAATAAGGTCTCTCAAAAGCCTGGAAGGGCTGTTCTCCAACGTGGCACTGAGTTGGTTGTCAAAGAGGATTCACTGGAAGAACAACCCTGCAGTCAGCAATGAAACTGCGTCTCTCGTAGAAATACCTGGTCTGGTTTAAACTTACCCAGCTTAGGCAATAGCAGCAAGAAGCCCAGGCAGCGAGGAAATACAGCGATTTCATTTGTAAGACAGGACAGTGCATCCAAGTGTGTTCCAGTGTAGGACATCCCCATGCCACAGGGGCTCCCTGGCTGTGATATGTTAATGCCGTGTGCCCAAGTGAGGCATATTTTTATGCATCATAAGATTTTTTTATCTTTTCTCCAGGTAAATAATAATTTAAAAAAAAAAAAAAAAGCCTGGGGTGGTAGCAACTGCTCAAACAGCCAAATATCTCTCAGCATGGAGAAAAGAATTGATCTGCTGCAGGTCCCTTGGGGAAGAAGTTGCCAAAACTCAGTTGCTGCTCCTGTGCATGATCCACCTCAGAGCTGTAACAAGCCACCCCCATGCGAAGGAAGGAGGTAGTGCCAGAGACTACCACCAGAGTAATGCTGGGAGAAGAGGTGGTGGATTTGGGCACCCAGATCTGGGGCTTCTGCTGCCACAGCTTGACTTTAGAAGAGCTTCCTCTCTGTGACAGCAGTAGCTCTGCAAGCTCAGGCTCTGGAGATCCCTACCTGAGAGTCTCTGTTAGGCAGAAATCACGTGTACTTTTTGTCAGCAGCCTTTCCTGTTCCCATAAAGTATTGTAGTTCCTTGCGATGTGCTCCAGTCTCATGCCTCTGCTGTAGCTTCAATGCAGCCATCCAGAAAGGATTCCCTGACATTCAACCCCTAAAGAAAATCCATGTTTGAGGAGCACTTGGTTGAGATGCACCAAAACTTCTCCCTTAAACCTCATGTGTCACCTGTAAGCTGCTGAATTAGGGCCAAATACTGATAGAGTGAAACCATAAAAGAATTCAGTAGCTCCAGGAGGGCTGAGGACGTTCACACCAGCACCAAGCAAACACTCAAGCTTTTGGGCAGAAGACAAGAGGTGTGCAAATGTCACCCAGCCATATGCACACAATAGCAGGGAGAAACAGAGAGCATAGGGATGACATAAGGAGGATGCTGCTGCATCCCCAGCCCTTGTCAGCTCAGCTTTGTGTCACCTACCCTCCCTGGGAGTTAACTGCCTGCTCTGCCTCCACCCTTCCCCCATCACCAGCCTGCAGCAAGTCTTTGCCTCACAGGGGGGAGTTGATGTGCATGTAAATTGATTAGCAGGAGCCAATGAGGGTCCCCGGAGTGACATCCCAGCGGGTGTTACGGGAGGGTTGAACTCGTTTTGAGTGATCAGTGGGGACAAATCCCCCTCTAAAATATGTGGCGTTGAGAAAACACTTTTCACGCTTCTCTTTCTAACCAGCGTGTTTCATGGCAACTGTTTACAGCAGGAGAGGGGGAAGTGTGAGCTTGTCACTCGTGCAAATCAATAATTATGCTAAATTCAATATATTGCATGTGCAGAGCACCAGGGAAGAGCCGCTAACCAGAGAGTGCCAGCAGCCAGGTTCTCCTGCCCTTGCCCCAAGAACTGCAGGGTATTACCCAGGCAGACTCCCTGAAGGAAACCCCGAATCGACATCTCAAGGATGCTTAGACAGCATGGATGTGTGTGATGCAACCAGTATCTCCTGTAAAGCTGGAGCTGGCCCTGGATGCATCACATGCTGGGGCAATGGCCGGAGCTGACAGAGTTCTTTGGGCAGCTGGTTTCAGGTGGTTTACAATGGGTTTGGCCCTTGAGTATCACAGAGAAATTTCCCTTTTTTTTTTTTTTCTTTCTGTGCAGTGACTGTTCCCATTACCTGTGCTGCACTGAGTCTTCACACAGCAGCTTACTGTGTTTAATTATTCATTTCTTCAAGGAAAACAATCCTCCTTCCCTTTTCAAATCTCTCCCCTTCCACTGCAATCAAATCTGTCCGTGCTTGTTAGTGTTTACGCTTCTTCTCCTTTTTATTCTTTGCTTTATTTGAAAATATATATATCCCAGTCCTTTTCCTAACTGAGTAGTTACAATTTGTTGTAGGCTTGGTTTTCTTCATACCCTTATCTCAAACTCTTTGAGTTTCTGGAGTATCTGGAATTTGCTTTCAAGGGCTAAGAAACACACAATATTTTTGTTTCTCTCTTTTTGTATCAGTTTGTTCAAGTCAGAGACTTTGTTTCTTTGAGTTTAGGGAGCCAGGTAATACTAGCAGGCAGCTCTGCTGAGAGATAGGGGGGACCATGATGCCCTAGTCAGTGTTGTTCGTCAGGATGCTGATTTTAGTGCCAAATACAGCAGAAGAAATTCCCACCCATTCTTGTTTACTCTCCACTGCAGATCACTTCCATCATACCAAACCAGATGCTGAGGGGCTGGAGCATCTCTGTGGCCAGGCCAGGCTGAGAGCCCTGGGGCTGTTCAGCTGGAGAAGAGCAGCCTGAGAGGGGAG